>PVJH01013303.1:0-60990 GCA_004026705.1 Nesogale talazaci | reverse complement strand
CTCATGCAGATTCTAAGTTGACTCACATAGCTTGCTTCCCAGTGACAAATTGGCAGCAATCAGAAATGTTTCAGGAATGTGAACTTGTACCTCAGTGTTTCTGCTAATACAGGAAATGACATTAATATGCTCATTTAAGTGCAAAAATGGAGCAGAGAAGAAAATCCTTAACCCTGTGATTTCATTTAAAAAAAGACACAATCGCTAGTTTTCTTATTACTCACATTATTTAGACATCTCCTAGAAGATAGTACCTATCATATAGCATTTTCTTCTCTTCCAACTTCTTCCAAGAAGCCCTGATAGAACAGTGATCACGTGTGCTGGGCTGCCTACCAAAACACCAGTGGTTTGAAACCGTCAGCTTGCTCCAAGGAAGACAGACAGACAACGGCCTTCTGTAAAGATTCCCGGCCTTGGCAACTCCACAGAGGCTCTTCTCTCCCATCCTATTGAGTGAGTGGCTGCAAGATGGAATCGATATTCCATGACAAGGAGTTTGTGCTTCTTTCTCTCTCTCTCTCTCTCTCTCTCTCTCTCTCTCTCTTTGCTTTGCTCCTTCTCTCCCGTACAATCATGGGGCGGGTGGGGGAAATGGAGAAGAAGAAAAATGGTCTAAGGCATGGGCATTCTATTTGTACAACTGGCTCACGGCAGTCAAAGAGTTCCCCGTGTATACAGCACCACCTGTGTACTTAGCTTAAATCGACAGAAATCTTTCATCTCTAGGAAACCATATAGATTATTTTTATGCCATCCAAATGGGAGACTGTCCCAGATACCAGATGACGAAGGGGCCCCTGAGGGAACTTGATGCTAACATGTTTATGAGCACAACAAAATTTGGCTCCAAAGACGTCTCTCAATTTGGCAGAGCTTTCACCTACCTCCATGAATAGTAAAGATACAATTGCGAACAGTGGTGGAAGCAAAGGGTGTTAGGCAGGAAGTATGTCCTTGTGCGTGCTCTAACATTAGATAAAGATGTAAGAAATTCTCTTACGAGAAAGCCAGAGAAACCATCCATTTCTGGGCTACAAACAAGGGCTGTACTTCACTGCTGAGGCACAGGACTAATACCATAAATCTTGACTACTCTAATGACCTCAGGTCAAGCTTTATAGCATTTTTACCTTAGTGCTTGGCTTTTTGGCATTTTGATGATTTTGACGACATTTTATGATGGGGTGACCCATCGACAAAGCCTCACTTAGCTAACTTAATTTTTTTAAAGAGCGCAAAAAAGTGAAGGGAATATTTCTTTGCTGAATAGACATGCAGGAGATTAACTTAAAGAGGTGTTCCTTTCCATCCTGCATTTCCTTCTGCCTCCATCCTGCAGGGAAGTCATGATACATCTGTGACAGAATAACTCCCATGGCAACAGACTGACATCACAAACACCAGATTAAGATTTGGCTGCAACGCCAAAGGAGAGGAGGGGCTGGGGAGGAAGAGGGTATAATTTAAACAAATCTCTTCCATAATAGCACTGGGAATACGAAACATTACTGGCCAAGGAAACTGCTTTTTGTAGAAGTGTTTCTTTCTTGGGAGTTTGGCCCCGTGGGATTCTCTCTGTAAGTCAGCACCTTAGCATTATTTTAATGTACTGTTCTGTATTTAATAATCTTAGGTTTCAGACATTAGTCTGTTACCATGGGAATGACAACCACACAAATACAGGATTACGACTATCAAGTTGGAGAAAAGAAATTATGAATAAGCCTCGTTATGTTCAATAATTAGCAGCTTTGCGGAAAAAAACAAAACCATGAATTTAGGTTGATGTATTTATCTCAGTGTTTGAATACAACTCTGAGTGTTATTGCTTTAGAATGAGATTCTAACAAACTGCCAAAAAATCCTCTTGACTAGCAGCTCGTACTCAGTGCTATAATTTAAAACTCATCCTGTCCATCTCTCTCTCCTCTTTACACTCAGCCTCTGCAGAAGACTGCTAACTAATGAGTGGTGCACGCCATGCCAAGATGGACTTGGCATTTTGAACCAATGCTGTTGGGAGAAAATGCATGGAAACACTGAACGCCCGTGGCCCCTCTGCGTCATTAGCAGCAAAAGGGCCTGCCACCTGGAACATGATGCGGCCTCCCCAAGTACAACAACAGAAAGCCTACAGACAGAGATATATAATGATGTGCCAGAGATGAGGCTCCTCCCCAATCCCACAAGAGCCGAGGATGATGGGTGCTATCCATGAAAGCGCTGACTTAAAGAGTTTCCGTGTCAGTTCTAAACTGATAAAATCACGTCTAGCAAATCTTCCTCCTTTCAGCTTTAAGCTTCCACCACATTTGAAGTGGGAACAACAGAACAGAATAGCCTAACTGGGGACATCACGGGACCCTGATAACCCAACATGTACCTTTTTTTTCTTTTGCCATAACAATCAGGAGCATTACACATCTAGGGCATGGACATGAAACACTACGGAAGCTCTTTGTGCAGTTAGAACTTCTCACAACGCGTACAACCTTACTAAAGTAGGGAAGGTTGTCAAAATAGTGGATAGGAATCTAGAGATTAGAAAAGACTGTCAAAGTGATGCATTTCTGAACTGAAGACCACATCTACACACCAAGCAAACACCAGAGCCATGGCAAGGGCACAGCATTATGTCTTCCATGAGTCTCTGGGGAGGTGGCAGACCTTTGCCTGTGGAATCACCCATCTTACCCTTACAGTGCTAACGCTCCCCATCTAAGTCAGGTGGCAACCTGTGAATCCCAATCTACTCGAAACACAGATCAAGTGTGGCGCTATTTTCTTGGCATCTTCAGATTTCCCAACTCCTCTTTTCCATGAGATTTCTGCATTTCATGGCATTGGCACAAGACATCATGGGAGGAAAGTAATTTTAGAACATGCCATCCAAATTAACTGGTTGTGAATAGGCTCTGATTAAAATATAAAGAGCCTTTAAAATAATTTTAAAGGACTCACTGGAACTAATTTGGAGATATTTTAATCTTGGAATGTGCGGTGAACGGTAATCTCCTTTGGCCCCATCCTCTCCTTAGGGAGGGACATTGTTAGTTGGGTCTTTGGCCACTGTAGTGGTATCTAAGCCACGCACACCAGACTGCCCATGCTGCACTCCCCACGTCTTTTCTGATTTATGGCTTTCCAACTTAGGCACGGTTTTTTCCCAATGTCCAGACCAGACTTTACGCATTTCTCCTCCTCAGTGGCTATCACCCATCTGGTTATGAGGTCAGAGAACTAGATAATTTTGAAGGCAACCATGTGAAAAGTATTTAAAGAATCACATGAGATCAATGACTATCACCAGCCATTTGTTTGAATTCCATTTTAGATTAAACAAGGGAATATTTTCCCAACAATGTTTTAACACAGTCACATAGATACGAAGACCACTTATGAGCCAATTTCCAAGGAGCACTTAAGTCGATTTCTCTCCTATGTCTTTGAAGTTCGAGAGGATGTTTGCTGCTTTTGTGACATGCCTTCTTCGATCCACTACAGATTCCTTTGCAAAATCTTGTAACACTTGATCTCCAGGAGTCTCTGAATCTCAACCAACATCATTCACGTTAAGAGGAATAGAGCTGGCCTATATTTTCTTGAATTCTAGACTTTGTGAGACTTATCATTATTATTGGATTTTCTTTGTTGTTTAATCTCTAAATAAAGCACTAGAGCTAGGAAGGAGAAATGAGGGGAATCTACGTATGACAGAACATGGTGGTATGCAGATATTCCCTGATTTAACCCTCCAACAAACTGATAGGGATTACAGTCACTAAACAAATGAGACTATTGAGAAAGAAAAAGACTATCCAACTGATCACACAATTCAAAAGGGAAGAATGAAATTCCAGCCCAATAATTCCAAAACCCAAGTTCCGTTTGCTAGGTTCTCGCTCCAGTCTTCTTGAAAGCAGGAACGGTGCCTTTTTATTCTGTTTAATCTCAGAAACTACCTATACAGAGTTCTGAATAAAATGCCATTAACAGTAAGGGAAGCTCAGCAAATTCTCTAGTGTCTTTTGTCAAGCCAATCACCTTGCTCTCTTCCAGACCATAGCACACTTGTGAACTGTGACTTACTCCCACAGCATCAGAGACGAGAAAGGGAACCATGCACATCCAGCCATGCTCAAGTTGATGGATCCAAGCAAAAGAAGGCCACTTACCTAGAAGAAAAATATGAGGAAACAGCATTATTGTAAAAGTTGACATTTACCTCTTAGAAATTTTACCTCCTGAAATATTAAAAGACTTGGATTTTGTAATCAATATGGTCCAGGCACAATAATATGAAAAAGCCATTTCATCATCCCTTTCCATTTTACAAGGCCACCTCTCATTCTTTATTTCTGAATATTTAAATTCCGTTCTTTTTCCCTGACAGTGAATTAGAGCAGTCTTTTTTCTACCCTTTTGAGATGGTCTCAATCAAACCAAACCCGGAGTCAAAAACTGCTGAATTCTCCCCTCCAAAATATTACAGACCCCTGATTGCCTGGTAGTTAAGTGTCGAGCTTCGTTCCAAAACGTTGGCTGTTCGAAACTCCCAGCCACTCTTTGGGAGAAAGACCGGCTTGCACTCCTTTAAACAGTTACAGTCTCAGAAACTCATGGAGCCGGTCTAGTCTGTCCCATAGAGTACCTGTGAGTTGCATAAATAAACGTTAATGGAGCAATAGGAAAAGACCAGGAAGTGACCCACGTATACAGTTAGTATATGACCAAGATAGCATCACAACCAAATGGGGAGAGGGGGCATAATACTTTTGTGAAATAGTGTTGAAACTACTGGCTAGTCTTTGGAGGGGAAAAAAGATTTAATTGCATTTATAGACTAAATTATAAACTAGAATGCACTATAAGTAGATCACATATCTAAACATAAAAAAAATGAAACTATATAACTATTTAAAGAAAATTTGGGTGGGTTCTATTTTAAAATCAGAGGAGCAGACCAGTCCAGAAATAATAAAGATGAATAAATTCATCTACAGAAAAATTCATTGAAAAGATAAAGCCTTGTGCATAGCGAAAATTGCCATCAACTGAGATGCTTGAAAAAAAAATACAACATAACAAAGACATAATATGCTTACACATACAAAACTCTAAATTTCAAATAAAAATAGCAGCAACACGGCAGAAAAATTGGTAAAAGATATGTACAGGGAATATGCAGAAGAATAAAGGAAAATGGCCTGAAACATATGAACAGATGCTCAAATTTACTCATAATAAGAGACATGCATTCATGTCTCATGATCAGATTGGCAAAAGTCCAACAATCTGGCAATCTACTCTTGGTGAGACTGGAGAAACAGCAACTCTCTGTATTGCTAGTAAGAAGGCCAAATGGTACAGACTCCAAGAAAGGGAGCTGGCAGTTTCTAGCAGAGGTAGAGTTACAAATCAGTACCAAGCTAAATGCACAACTCCATCACAGAAATGATGGACTTGTCAAAAAAAAAAAAAAAAAGCCCTGAGTTACAAATGTAGAAGGAGTGATGAGGACAGAAAAAAACACCACTTGGCAAACACCACAGATAGAAACAGATTCCACAGTTACAAAGGGGGGAAACAGTACCTGTTTGGTGGAAGAACCTGGCAGCAACCACCTGTACCAAATGATCAAAGTTAAGATCACCAATAATGGCATAAATAGACATCGCAGACTTCCTAGTATGATTCGGTGAGAAGGACACCCAACACTTCCTTACCAACAAATGAATAATTCAACGTTAACTATGAAGGAGAATTGAAAGAACCCAAAGTGCGTGCTCTTCTAAAGGACCGGGGTCCTACGAGGCAAGACATGATCTGAAAAGACTCCGATATCAGAGGAGAAGAAGTTCACACAAGCCAATGCAACGTGTGGGTCCTGGACTGGGTCCTAGAGAAGTAAAAGGTGACTGAGAGATAGTCAAAAAAAAAAAGATATTAATAAAGATGGGGGCTTTGGTAATATTGAACTGATGCTAATTTTCAGATTTGGAGAGCTCTTCTGTGGTCATGTAAGGAGCCCTGGTGACGCTGCCAGGAGGACATTAGAATACTAGCTGCAAGGTTGGTGGTTCAAACACATCGACTGCTCCACAAGAGAAAGGCAAGGCTGACTATCTTGACTGTCTGTTTCAGTAGAGAGGTGCAACCTCACAAACCCAGACCCAGAGTAAGGAGTATCATCTAATTATTGTTCATTTGGACCACTGTGAGTCGACACTGGCTGGCTGGCAGATGATTGTTTTATTCTGTTCTGGTCACTGTAGCTATAGAAGATGTGCCAAGATTTGGAGAAACTCAATGGAAGGCACACAGGATGGTTTTCCAATGTTCCAAAGCTCTTTTTTTTTGGAATCCTGACTTTCAAAATATATATATCATGCTTTTTTCAAATATGGTGCCAAGATAATCAGATCATCACACATACAAATATATATATTTGTGTGTATATATACACACATATATATATATCCTTAAACCTCATGGCATACACAAAAATTCGTGATAGGTTAAAGCAAAAGTGAAACTGAAAATTCTCTAACTTTCGGTGGGGGGAGTAGGAAGAAAGTATTTTTATGATCTTGAAAGCAGAAAGAAGCTTTGCAAAACATACCCGAAAGAAGCACAAGTCATAAAAAGAAAGCTTGCCTTTGTCTATATTAAAATTAAAAACCTTAGTACCGCAAGCTTGTCCGTTAAAGTAAAAAAACATGGGCCACTGATTTGAAATGTGCACAACTACGGCAAAGGAGAGTATTCAAAACATAAAAAAATTCTACATAGCAAAAAGAAGGAAAAAAATCAGACAAAAAAAAATCAGGTACGGGGCTGAGCCCCGGTGGCGCAGTGGTTGTGCGCGGGACTGCGGCCCACTGGGACAGAGGTTCAATTCCAGCAGTGGGGCTGGGCCTCCTACTCGCACCACCGGAGAGCAGTGATGCCCCCCCCCAAAAAAAAATCAGGGAAAAAGTCGAAGAGAAAGCACAGATGAGCAATAAGCAAGCATCAGGAGGGAAAGTCGGGGAGATGTGGATGGAGACAAGGAGAACATCTTTTTGCCATCATCAAATTGACCAAAATTTGCAGATAATAGCTCCCTCAGATATGGTCCATGTGGGCATCAATGGACAGCATCAACTTGAAGAGGGTGTCTTTCTGGAAGAGGCTGAAAGGTCCAAAAGCAACGTCAGGTTTAAAAGCCAAATGCCATCAAGTAAAGTTTGACTGCTAGGGAGCCAGAAGTGTCAGAGTAGAGCTGTGCTCACTCACTAGGGTCATCAGTGGCTGATGTGTCATTAGTAGATTGCCAGGTCTTTCTCCCAAGGCATCTTTGGGGGGACTCAAACCTCTAACCTTTCCGCTAACATCTGGGCTTACTACCCACTTGCACCACTTGACTTCCTTCCAATTAACACCCTACAGAAATTCTTCCCCACATTTAACAGTAGAAGTTGTATACTGAAAGACCTGCACACAAATGATCACTGTAGCGCAGGGTATAACAGCCAACACCTGCCAACAATCCAGAAGCCCCTCTTAGATAGCGATGTATTTGCCAAATGGAATAATGCGCACCAGTGGGGAAAAAATGGGCCAGAGCAACTTGCAGCAAATGAATAGATTTCTCTGATACATTTAGGAAGAAGATAAAAAACAAAATTGGAAAATGGCAAGTTGACAGTCTTTATATCATTGTCTAATAGATCAGAATCGTGGGAAAATACTACATATTACATAGGGGCACAAACCTTCAAAGAAAAACAATTAAACTCGGGGTTGTAGTGTAACCTGGGAGAGGATAAGAAGAGGATACCCCAGAAGAGGGTTTGCAAACATAGCAACATGTTAAGATGTGCCAACTCTATAGGAAGAAAATGTTGCCTGCTACCTTATTTTCTGTACATTCTTCTGTTTGAAAAAGAATACGCATAATGAAATATGACCCTGAATGCACTTCAATGCTAACCAAACAGGATTGGTAGTCTGCGCTCACCAGACAGGCCTCAGATTATAGGCCTGGTGATCTACTTCCCAAAAATCAGTCATGGGCATGCATGGCATCATCATGAGTAGATAGTGACTCAAGGTAATGCTCAGCCTCACTGCCATCGAGTCAATGCTGCCTCGTATTGACCCGCCCAAGGGTTGCCAAGACTGAAACTGCTCATGACAAGAGTAGAGAGCCCAGTCTTTCTGCTCAAAAGCTGGTGATGGTTTTGAACTGTCAACCCTGAGGATTGCAGCCCAACAAGTAACAACTATGCCAACAGGGCTCCTCGAGGTAACTACTGTTTCTCGAGTCCCATTAAATTTTCAACTGTCATTGACTCAACCCAGACTGATAGTGGCCCTATAGTGAGAACAGAACTGCTCCCTGGGGTGTCTGAAGCTGTACCTCTTTTTAGGAGCAGAGAGTCGCGTCTTTCTCTCAGAGCAGCTGATGGATTCAACTTGCAGCTTAATGTGTGCCACCAGAGCTCCACACTCTTAAATGACCTCTTAATTGCACTCTACTTTCATTTGGCTGTTTTCACATCAACGCTTATTTTCGATTATGGGTTGATATGAAAATACAATCTTTATACTTCTCCCTTATAAACACAGGTCCATCTTGTCGTTTCCTTAAAAATGAGATCAGGTCGAGAAGTTTTGCTAGTCCATACATTAACAGGTCTATTCCGAACAAAATGTGTTTCAAATAATTTCTGCATTCAGTGGATGGCTGCAGACACATTCTCTCAGCAATATACTTGTCTAAGTCTTCTAAAGGTCCTTCAAAAACAAGGTCCACTCAAAACAGTAGCTTCCCCAAAGAGTCTGATGGGACAGTGAAATTCAAGGCAGGGAAGGTCAGTACAGAAGGGTACAGAGCACCTGTCTTTTATGATCACAGATGTTGATATTGGTGAATTTTTACTGAGGTACCGGATAACCATGGGGGGCTATAATAAAGATGTTTTAAGAAGGGCTGAGCCCCGGTGGCGTAGTGGTTGTGCGCGGGACTGCGGCCCACTGGGGCGGAGGTTCAATTCCAGCAGTGGGGCTGGGCCTCCTACTCCCACCACCGGAGAGCAGTGATGCCCCAAAAACCAAAAAAAACAAAAAAGATGTTTTAAGGAAACTGAAAAGTACACCGATGAGAAAAAGGCTGGGAACGTTGCACCAAATACATTTTTTTCATCAGACTAATGCAACACTTACGAGAATTTGGTCGAGAAATCTTACCCCATCCACCCTATGGTCCTGATCATGCCCTTTCAGACTCATTTTTGTTCCCCAAACTCAAAGGACGTTTTAAGGGACATGTTTTGAGTTCCTTGAAGATGCCAACACTGCTGTTTAGACATGAAGGAAATTGGAAAAGAGAATTCTTTGGGGATGGGTTTCAAAAAACCAAACCAAGCCCACTGCCGTCAAGTCGGAAGAGACTCACAGCGAGCAGATAGAGGTGTCCAAGGCTTTGTATATCTGTGTGGGAAGAGACAGACTCGTCCTTCTCCCATGGCGCTGCTCTTGGGTATGAACCACCCACCTCACGATCACCAGTCCAAGGCCTTCCCGCCAAGTCCCTTGGGGCTCTTGAGACAGGCTAATTGGAAAAACCACCTTCGGAAGGGAATCGAGATAAAAGGAACAGAATAGCTTCCCATGCCGATATTTCTGTTTAATAAAGCTTTCTATATTTTCCTAGCAATACGTTTTGACTTGCCTTCATATTTAAGAGATAGACACCTCCTCCCTTAATTCATGTATTCAGATGCTTCCTTAGGATTAATATTTTTAAAAGCTTTAGCCAAGTTCTCTGGATTTTGCTAGATCCAAGAATGTACTTAGGATATTAAGGTATTTCAATGATAGGCGTGATTATTTTAAAAATAAACACATCACAACATCTTAAATGATGCTTAAACACCCCTAAAAATAATCTTTTCCATAATAAATGTCAAGATTACACATTGCAATGCACTCTGTATGTTGAAAAACGATGCACAAATGGGAAATACCCCACAGTTGAGGGAGCATGATAAAAATTTAATAATCTCGTTTCAGGTAGACACAGAGAGGCAGCTTCCCATGTCACACTAAAATATTATGTGCTGCTGCAGCCGAATGTCACCTCAGTAACTATAATGACTCACTGCTTGGGAGGTCAGCAGACCCTAGCCGTCGAAGTGCTACCCACGTTTGGGTAAAGGCTAAAGAGGGCCTGTCTCCAATTGGCTGTCCTCTTCCAAGATCGTGAGCTTGCCTCGTTAATAACAGTAACAATGAGGCCAGAGGCAGGACTCTATTTCTCTCACATATTCATTTCATAGGAGGGAAAAAAATCCTGTTCGTTGGCTCCCTAACCTTGGCTGTCCTGTCTTTCAAGTGGAAGTCAGTGGAGAGTTCAATGCAGACCAACCAGCGCTGCAGGGACAAGAACGCAAAGTTGACTGACTGAACCGGGGCCTGCAACATCTTGACGGTGATCGTCGGGAAGCCTTCGTTTCTATACAGCTTTGTTGAAACAACTGGATGCATATACACACCTCCCTGCCCCAAGGATCTTAGAGACTGAAAGCACCCAAGGATCCGATGGTCTGCATTACAAAGGTTTCCGAAAGCCATGCCAAGGGGGCTACTGTATTTCAAACACAACTTTGAAATAACGGACTGTTCTCTAATGCCAGAGTTTTCATTTTGGTATATGGAACTAGTATAAACCATTTTAAATGCCAAATACATCCCTAATTATCAATGTTTTTAAAAAGAGTTCTCCTGGCTCTAGAGAGAGAGAGAAATAACTTGCTTGTAGGCTCAGTGACTGAATGACAAGTTTCAGCCCCAAGCAAATTTTCAGTCAAGCAGAGCCCTTAAACACACACACACACACACACACACACACACAACTTTAAAAGGACGTGGTAAATGTTGGTTTTGGCAGCCGCTTAAACAAAAGCCATACTGTTTCTGATTTTTACACTTGAACACTGGGAATGGGAATGAAGGGAAGCTATCCCCCTAAAACGAAACAAAAGCCAAACAAAACCCTCGAATGTATTAACTTTCCTTTACCTGAAGAAAAATGTGTCAATTTTAGTTACGCCGACAACACATTTTTCATGAGCACAATAGATCATTTTCTTTACACTGTATTCTTGGCGGTCCCTGATCAGTTGGAATCCCTGCGCAGTTCAAGAGCTGGGACTAAAACCAAAAGAAATAAATCAACGAAGGCCTGGATTTCTATTCCATGAGGCAGGCCAGCACTCTTCTAAGATGAGGCGCAGCCAAATGCGGGGAACGGGGGGTGGGGCTGGCATGTGCAACAGTGCCGGTGCACCCCATCATAATCCCACGAAATCCCATTCAAACCTCCTTGCTCAGTGAAATGGGATCGTGGGTGGTGTGTGTGTGTGTGTGTGTGTGTGTGTGTGTGTGTGACGCTGTGAGGAGTTCCGGGTCTCAGAGAAGCCCGTTCCATGGCAGGGAGTTTGTCTGTTTGGGTTTGGAGCAGTGAAAGGGGCGAGAGCAGGAACTACATAGGACTGCCGAGTCCTTCCAGGGCTCCCAAGTTCTCCACCCTGACAGGGTGCAGTCTATCATTTTTCTCTATACTTCGCATTGGCCTTAGGAGGGGGGGAGGCGTCGCCCTAACCGGGTCCCAGCTGTTGCAGGTTCCACTGTAAGATACAGCACACTCGACGGGGCGGCAGCCACCAACACACTATGCCCTGGGTCCCTGTGAAGGTTCTCCTGCTTCCAGCACTGGCTGATGGCGAGTGGACACTAAGCAAACAGCCCAGAAAAGTCGAAATCCCAAAACAAGCGGACTCAACATTATCATATCGTGCAGAAGCTGAGAGGAGGGGACAATGTTGGCCAGAAAATACTTATTACAACACAAAAGTTACTTTTGCTATCATTCCCAAAGGATCGCATTGGCAGGAACTTCCCTATTTTTTTGTGCTGTCTGTTGCTACCGAAATGAAACAGATTTCCATGCTAGCCCAAGAACATGAAACAAGCTGAACACCAGGGACAGGGCCACACGTCATCAGCCCCCAGAGGTCAAAAAGATTCCAGGCGGCTATAGAAAAATAAAAATTAAAAAAAATTAAATTAAATTAAATTTAAAAAAAAGAAAAATAAAAATTAAATGGTTTTTTAAATACTGAGCAGTTCAAGCGCACCAGCTGCTCTGGGAGAGAAAGGAAGGGGCTGCCTGCTCCCATAAAGACTTAGTCTCACAAACGGTACTGAGCGTGTTTGTACTCTCTGTCCTACAGGCTTGCGAGGAATTGGAATCTGCTAGCTGTCAGCGGGTTTGGTTTGGGTTTGAACCTAGAGAGGGGGGCTGAGCCCCGGTGGCGTTGAGTGCGGGACTGCGACCCATAGGGTTGGTTGTTCAAATCCAGCAGCAGCTCTCCAGGAGCAAGGCTGGGCCTCCTACTCCCACCAAGGCAGTGATGAAAACCCCCTGCCCAAAAAAAAAAAAAACAGAACCTAGAGAGAAGGCAAAAAGGGGTCTCCTTGAGCAGAAGACTTCCAAAGCTGGTCAAGGCGAAGCAAAAAGGTTCAATGGAGGAGTCATGAATGAGGCAAGACTATCGTAAAGCAAAACGACACTTCTAGCTCTGCAAGAACAATGCTGGCAATAGTATCAGGGTGGTCTGACACCCCCCCCTCCCCAGCTTCCCATGGGTGAGCAGAGAATCACCATCAATATCAACTCAAAGCTGACTCCCATGAAGCAGACGTCAACCAAACCTCTCTGCAACCTTTCCTCCAAGTCTGACACCAGGCATCCCTGCCACACAGCACTCTACCTCCTGCCGGATTTGAAAAGTCTTTGCAAGGCTCGCACAGAACTCACAAACACCACCTACAATTATGGAATCGATTGAGAACCTAACACAGGCTCTGGAATGAATCACAGTACAGATGGATCTTCAGTCAGGAACATTTCTCAGCCAGGCCCAAAGGCAGACAGGCCTCTGTCACCCTTGATCTCTCGGTCTGTGGGGTCCCTCGGGCTAGCCTGACCCCGTTCATGTGAGTGTGACGGAGAAATGCCCAGGGGCGTCCTACTGTGCCAGCAAGTTGCGGTCTAAAATCATTTGGCGCTGCAGCTCCACGGGGAGGACGGGCCTACCTCCACCAAGTGCACAGGGACACCACACTGCCAGGCCAGCTGCTGCCCAAAGGCACTCCGTTTTCTCACGTCGTGTGTCAGGAAGCCCAACGTGCCAACCCCGTCAGTCTCTCCTGGTTCTGCTGCTGCTTCTCCTCATCTCTTGATTGTTCCGGCATTAGAGTGGCCCCTTCTCCTGGGTCTCGGAGATCTCAGCACAAAGGCTGGGCTGAGCTCTTAGCGCTTCTTTCTTGGTAGCAGTGAGGTTCGCCCCTACCAATCTCTGGGTGAGCCATTTTAATACTAGTGAGAGGGTAAAACCAATCAATGCCATCGTTAGGTTTCCACACGCCTTGTACGCACAGTCCCAGCCCCACCGGAGTTCCATGCACCGACTTGCGTTTTCAGGAGGCTATTCAACCCCCTCCATGGGACAGATACCCTATTGGCTTAGCCCACCCAATCGTTTTGTGAGCGTCGCAAAGACGGTGGGGCTGTGGTGGGGATAGGGTCAGTACGGGTCAGGGCTGTCGGGTCAGTACAGACTCACAGTGATTCTACGTACAAAAGAATGAAGCCCTGCCTGGCCCCCACGGTGCTGGAGTCCATTGATGCAGCGGCTGTGTCACCCCCCTCACTAAGGGTCTTTCTCTTTTTGCGCTGCTGCTCCATTTCCTAGCAGAATGTCCCACTTTGGAGGTGGCTCTCTCCTGGTAACGAGTCCCAAGTAGAAGACAAACACTGAGGAGCACTCTGACTGCACTTCCTCGCAGACAGATCTGATTGCTCTTTCAGCCGTCCATGGGGCTTTCACGACTCTTCTCCCACACCGTAGTTCGAATGTATGTATTCTGCCTCTAACTGACACGTGCACACAAGGTGATAAAAAGTGCCATGGCTCAGGCCAGTCTTCAAATTAATATCCTTACTCGTCAACTGAACGCTGTCACACTGTCGCCGGAGGGGTCATTTTAAGGAATGCACTGCACCAAAAGGGGTTCACAGGGCTCAGAGACACTGCTCTCTGTAGACAAAGGTCTTCTTCGGTCCCAGAAGCAACTTCCAGGCAGGGGTAATCCCCAAACAAGATATCTTTAACCCTATAATGCCAGAATTTTTAATCTCAGGGGGAAAAGTGGGGGGGGGGTTGTTTATTCTTTACTTTCATAGTCATCAATGTATCACGCTAAAATGCATGACTAGTGGTATGCATTTGTACTAATAAAGTGCGCCAATTTCGTCACCACACTGTTGGCTTCAAAAGCTTTATCATGTCTGTACCAGATACGTTGACTTAAATGCCACACTCCCTGTTATAGGACTAAGAAAATGTGCTCTCACTTTATCCCTTATTTTGTTCTTTCCTTTCTTTTTTGGGGAGGGGGTCTCATATCGTTTTGTTTTGTTTGCCTTTCTTTTCTTTCCCTGTTACACATTAGCACACTAACGAAAGGATTGGTGGGGCAAAAAAATTAAAAAACGACCTTCGTTCACTCAAGAGGCTGCATCCAGGCTTCCTGAACCCAAAGGGTCAACAGACAAAGGGCACTGGAATGATAAGATTTTAATGAAGCTGTAGCCCAACTAAGTAACTAGGAAAAAGTAAACCAACGGTGCTGAAATCTGGCCTAGAGACAAAGAAAACTGTAAATCCAGGGGGAAATTGAGAGCGTTGTATAGAACTGGCACTCCATCACACTCAACACAATCTTTCTCTGGGAATGAATGCTTCCATGTGATTTAAAAAAAAATCTTGTTTGCCTGCTCCCAAATATATAGCATTAGGGCAGGGATAAATTTCAAGCTGGCAAAAATCCAAATTCAACAGTTGCAGCTGTAGTAGCTGCCTTGTTTACAAAGCAATTCAGGAAGCTTTTAGAGGGCAGAGTGCACTAGACAGAAGGGGGTCTGTGAGCAAAACATGGATGGATCCCAATGCATTCAGAGCAGACAACACATCTGTTCCCAGGTCCCCCCTTGGAAACATGCCTTGTATGAATCCGAGTCAACTTTCACTGCTCATGGGTTTTCAGGAAAGCATAGCGACTTAGCACTCCGATGAAAATTATTTGCTGCTCGTTAGCAGGCGCCTGGCCTCTCTCCTCAACATCCTCACCAAAACACTGAAACAAGATGCTTCTCGGTGTTGTGCAGACACAGCTCCACTCTGGACTGGCCTGCTCTGCCCATTGATGATGCCATACTTCGGGATGCGTTCTCTTAGCATTCGAAGATGCTTTAAAAACTATGTTCCGCTAGTGCCTCTCTGATAAAGTCTATGAAAGCACTTCCAATAGTTTGTGGAAATTTTTCATCGTCTGTCCATCTCATTTTTTCAAAAACTTTTGGAAAACCCCTTGCATGGCTAGCACAATTATGTGGAGAAAGGGTATATCCCAGAATCCACTTCAGTTGTCCTTGTTTCTTGCTCATGGCCAAACTATTTCAATATTCTAAGTAGCTGCCATTTCTGTGTCGTCCTTTGTAATGCCATCTCATTGCCATTTTTCTTTCCTTGACACATTTAATTCAGAATTCCTAAGTATAAAAAAAAAGTCAAGGGCTGAGCCCCGGTGGCGTAGTGGTTGTGTGCAGGACTGCGGCCCGTAGGGTTGGCGGTTCAAATCCAGCAGCAGCTCTCCAGGAGGAAGGCTAAGCTTTCTACTCCCACCAGAGCAGTGATGCCCCCCCCCCAAAAAAAAAAGCAAAAAAAAAAAGTCAAAAGGAAGGAGAAAGCAACGGGATAAATACCAAAATGAAAGAAAGTGTAAGAGTGCATGCATCTGAGTATTCTTTAAGTGTATCAGTGATGAGATGAGCCAAAAAATGATAGATGTTGAAGGTGGGGGGAGAGAATAAAGCCAACCCCCCCCAAAAAAAAAAAATAAGTGCTCCGAGATGTGTACAATAGGTCCAAGGGTAAAATAACTAACAATGTTAAGGGCTAGAAGGAAAAGGAAGGCTCTTTCACGGAAGAGTTCCATGTGATGCTTCAAAGAGGATCTGTTTTATACATTTGTACGCAGTGCTCCCACACTCAAGACTACATGCATGGGGACCTCTGGATGGGAAATATTTGATAGGGACACAGTAAAAGGCGATCATAACCCACTTGCTCCCACGCCCATAAAGACACCCCTCCTGCACGCAAATGAAAAAGGCACCGACCCTGACGACAAACCTCTGCAGATTTACAGTGGGAGTCAAGGCTGAGCATAAAGCCCTAACTATGCCTTTGTGCAGGTAGCACCTATACGATAAATCAGCATAGAGCCTGGCTTGGTCGTCTCGCTGGCTATGTAATTACACATATTAATTACATGTTTAATTGCCACATATTAACAGCACGTAGTCTAGAATTGCAACGTATCCATGTAAACCTAGTCAAGGAAAACTAGAGTGCTGTATTTGCATAAAGCTCGTAATGAAAAATATAACGACCCCACTAACAAGCCAGGGATAGGAATGCAGATCTGTGACAAACTGTTTGTGTCAAGAAGAATAGAAAGTGATTCCCTTTCCTGAACATTATTTCAGGCCCATTTAACACAATCTGTACCACTCAATGAATGTGCAGGGCCCTACACACATCAAATCAGATTTGGATAATGTTCCTGACTTCAGATAAAATTTCATTACTATATTTAGTTATGGAATGATAGGAAATGCTGACATTTTTAAACTTAATAAAAACTAGAATATGCGAAGAGTTGGGAAATCCTTGCTACAAACTGCCAAGTGCTATTTAAACAACAAAGCAGGCCTACTCATTGACAACCTCATGCAGTTTCTGACTTAATTTCACCCTTAAACAATTATGAAAACATGAGAGTCCCAGTACTTAAGAAAGTACTGTTTTAGAAGGGTTTCACAAAAGCAAGGTTAATGAGCAGTCATTTGCTGCCTATATATATAAGCTCGGGCTGGCAAAAGGGAACTGTCTAAATTGCTCACATGTCATCCTTCCACCTGTGCCCAAATGAAAAACAAAGTTTGGTTTAAAATCATTTTTAATCTTAAAAAAAAAAAATCAACTAATGCCGAGGTAAAGCTTTGAGTTAAAAATAAATAACTTCAGACTGGAATTAGAGGCCTGGATCCTGATTTTTTTACTTTTCAGAAACACTTTATTTACCAGACCAAAATCAATTTTTTTCTTGTCTTCTTTAAATCCTAAGTGACAGACTTCAAGATATTTTTAACATAAATCCCAGAAATATTCTAGTTTTCACTCTTAGCAATATTGCTTACAACTAAATCAAGTTGATGTGGGAAAGCATGTAACAGCTTTATGAAGCTGACTTAAGCAATTAAAAATATTAATACTGAAGCTGCTTTTGTAAACAGCTGTATAAAGCACGCTCGAGTAAGTTAAAAATAATATGAGAAAATATCCTTTCAAAAAAAGTCAGTTACAATTCTATATGAAGAAAAACAATGCAGTCTTCCTGTTGAGTCTACAGCAAAGGGCTTCACACAAGACAAATTTTAGCAACAAGATGTTATTTCTCTCTTCCCAAGAGATAATGATTCACAAGAGGTCTATGTCACAGACACAAAGACGATTTCACTAGAGTTTGAAAAGCAACCTGGTTGTTAACCGTGTGCAATCCCTACTGTAGAGGACACCATTCACCATTAACAAACACAGCCTGGGCCAACTCAAATCCATAGGTATCTTACAGGCACAAGGAACCTTGCCCATTAAATATAGCTAACCAAGAGTGAGGCACGATAATGGGAGAATGCAATCATTTCCACAAGAAGTGATATCATTTATCTTTTCCAAAATTTCATTCGCACCTCAATTACTGTTCATCTGTCACCATCAGTCTTGAAATCCGAAGCAAGCAATCAACTGAAAGATAAATTCTTCACTGAACTTCCCTGTATTTACACATCAGAAAAGAAATTAAAAACTGCCATTTTGTTCAGCTATTAAATTAGTCACCCTTAAGGTTTCTTGGTAAACAACTAAAGAAATGTCTGGTTTATTTATCCAGACAGAGGATGGAGAGTCGGGAGGGTGAGAGGAATAGAAGATGTGCAACGACCAATATTGAATAAACTGAAATGTTTAGAAAATCTACAAGCGTTTGTTCAGAAGTACTATAGGCTTTCACTTATCACTCAATTAGATCTTCTCTTTTATGTCTTTGGAAGCTTATTAAGTTGTTGCTAAAAACACAGAAGACAGCCCAAAATTTCTCATTTCAACTCAAAACAATTTACTCCGAATTTCCTTCTGCTAAATCCTGTTATAGCTAATAATGCTATTAAATAATGATGATGATAATGCTTGACATCAATTTCAGGGCAAGCTTTTGGCTAGACACTGTTCTAGGCACTCATTTAATTCTCACAGCAGCTGCTTAAGTAAGGTATTAGATATCTTTCCATTATTCACACAAGGAAATTGAGGCACAGACAGATTATAGAACTTAATCATGACTTCACAGGTAGCTAATGATACGAGTGGGACAGGATCACAGGCAGTCTAGTGACAGAATTCAATCCTTAACCACTAGACTAAAATTAGCCTCACACTGATTTCCATTACCACACTTCTGCTATTGTACTTACAAAAAGACACACAGGAAGAATTTCCCTATGTAAGAAATCCCTTATGCAAAGACCCCTCAACAAAATATACACACGAATAAAAAAATAGTACTATTTGGGTTCCAGTTCAAAAATGCTTCCTCCAAACAAACCACATTGGACATTGGACATGTCTCTGGGTTCAGTGGGTGGATCTCGTGGGGGAATCTCAGTCATATGTGTATCTGAGTCTTGTAGAATGCGGTCAGGGTGACGGCACGTCTTGGAATATAATTGCAGGGTCAGGTTGTAATACCAATTTTTTTTTTTAAAATTCAAGTTCTTGTATTCTCAAATCATTAAGCTTTTACAAGACATCTAAAGAACTACCCTACAGACAATGACAGTTTTGAGGCTGAATATGCATTACAGGGAAGATCAGACAGGCCTTAAAGATTAGCCTAAAGAGGGAAGCCCGTCAACTTTGACAAATGAAGAAACTAAGACAGAAAGTCCAGAAACTGGTGGAAGATGAGCGCCTCTAGAAGTGTCAGATGCAAGAGCCACTGAGGCTGAAGTCTCTCCGAGGTAGACATTTCCCACTGGAAGGGAACGTGTGGGCCTCCGCTGGACAGGTGTCAGAAAGTGGGCACAGACCAGCTAGCTCAAACAGCTGATTCTCCCCTCAGCCTTTAAGCAAGATGGATGCTAATGAAGATGCCTTTAAGGCACGGATCCTACCTGGAGGATGCAATAAGGTAGCTACAAAGAGTAAAACATGATCGAAACAGTGGCTTCTGAGGGTATCTGCTGCATCTTTACACTACCTCAAGGTAGTGATGGTCAGCACAGAAGGTTCTGGAGACGGCTTGAAGGGAAATCTTGATAACTTTCCCCAAAGGACACAGGATCATTAAGGGGCTTTCAGGAATTTTTAAAGCACTGAAAGATAGCAGTGACAGAAAAAGAACAGAAAATTGCCACCACACCATCTTCCCCACCACCACCAATGCACCCAGCCACTTGGAGGAAACAAGGGCTGAACGCTGAGAATGTCTATGGGAGACCATACTCCATCCAGCCTGCAGAATGGTTCCTGCAGGGTTCTTTTTGTCCCGAACCCAGAGGACATGGCAAAGGCTCACGCTCTGGGTCTGTAGAGGAAGCCAACGGTGCAGCGTTGACATGGGGAGGAAACATGGTGCCATGGAGTGGGCTGACTCTACGTGCCCCTCCATACAATAGGACGGCCCCCGCTCTGTACCGCACCATGCTCACCACTGCCCTCTGCTTGCGCCCACAGGGGCAACAGCCCCTGTTGAGCCATCATGCCGACACCCCCCTCTGTCTTGCTGCCCCTCTGCTCTCTCAAGCGTGAGCTCCTTTGTCAGAAGTAAGGGGTCCTATATAACAGATATGGCAAGGAACAATGGCGCCCCTGCATTTCGATACTGGTGTTTGACAAATGCTACCGTGATACCTTCTGACTCACTCTCATACATACACAAAGTTTATTACTATGTTCAGGGACACAAGTTCTGCAACAAAATGAAGACCACTTCTAGAGGTGTGGTAGTCATGTGCTTATGTTAATTTTATGATTGAAATGTAGGGGTGGAGTCTGACCTGTTAATCTGGAGATAGCCATTGAGTAGCTGATGAGGCCTCTGTGTGGGCATGGCTTTCACCTGAGACTCCTGGGAAATCTCACGATATTTTCCTCGTGAAGATGAGAAGCTATCGTTCCCAGTTGTTGGGAGCTAGTTTGAGAGATGATTAACCACAGGCAACACAGAATGGCGGCGGCTGGGAGGCTGGAGTAGCTGGTGGAGAGACCACTCGGCTTTGCCCTGATGAAGACAGACCTCTGAAGCTGGAGTGGCATGCTGTTGATGGACCTGAGTCCTGGAAGCGAGGAGTCATGGGGAGACCCCTGCCAGCGCCAGAATTCTGCACCCACTGACCTGTGACGTCCCGAGTCAGAAGCAGACTTTATAGACTGATTTCAGGGTTATTATTGGACTTATGACTTTGTACTAGACTGGATTGGGATGCCTTCTTAGTGTCACAATTCTTTTGTATATAAACCCTTTCCTTATACCTATATGCATGTCTCTGAAATTTGTTCCTCTAGTCTATCCGGATTAACACAAGAGGTAATATTTCTTTTAACCTCAATTATATTAATCTGATGGACTTTTACTTTCCTGACAGAATGTGGTTAGGGAATAGGAAAACCGAAACAAACAAACCAAAAAAAAAAAAGAAAAAAGAAACCAAACATTAAGGGCTGAGCCCCGGTGGCGTAGTGGTTGTGCGCGGGACTGCGGCCCACTGGGACGGAGGTTCAATTCCAGCAGTAGGGCTGGGCCTCCTACTCCCACCACCGAGAGCAGTGATGCCCCCCCCCCAAAAAAAAAAAGAAACCGAAACAAACAAACCAAAAACCCACTTCTACGATGTAATGAAGATCAAGTTTCTGATATGTAATTAATGCAAATTTTTCATTACTTGAGGGAGCCCCGGTCATCTTTATATTCATCATTTGTCTCCACAGTCAATAGGGAGGCAAATACAAACATAATAGCCAGTTATACAATTAGGCCATGTATAACATTGGGGTCTAATCCTATACATAGGATTACATTCCTTAAAGGTCTCTGGAAGATTCTACGGTGCATGTGCAAAGGAAAGAGTCTGCAGCAGAGAATGCTGAATGGCAACACCTATTAAAGATTTCATGACATCTATGAGTGTGATGCTAAAGACAGAAACAGACACGCACACACACAAAACCGCTGAGCGATGAGCACCTGGCAAAGCCAGACCAAGGGACAACGAGAAGGGGAGAGCTGTAAAGATGAAGACAGGCTGAGTAGGATTGAACATTGGGCGAATGGCGTGGCAGTCTGTCATCCAACTATGTCAGATAGACTATGGTGTCAAACCACCAACAGGTAATACTTGGCTCCATCGAAGAACTAGCGGAGCTTAATACAACAGAACATTCCTCGTTTTTAGCGTCACTTGTCACAAAAAGCGCCCAATCCAATCTCTTGATGGTTATTTACTATGATTCTGGTTCCTGCTTTGAGTGGATTCACTTTGGTAATCTTTTCCAGGCATCATTTATCCTCTAATAAAGAGGACCTCTTGGGCGCAATCTGCATTTTAAAAAGAACCTCATACTCAGGTGAAGAAGCACCGGAATGTTTGTTGGCAGAGCGACCGGCGGAAGGAAAAGGCTGGATCAGAAAGATTGGGTGCCTATCCCAAGTGAATGACACAACAAGAAGCTGCGGTGACTTTGAACAGGTCTCTAAACCTTCCTCAGAAAGCTGTCACACTGACACCTGAGTTTTAGTTCCTACTTCCGGGTGTCCTAGTGGCACTGGGAAGCAAGGTCGGCGGTTCAAACCCACTCCCACCAGAGAAGATGAGGCTGTCTTCCCGCTAGGGACTTTGTCTCAGAAATCCTGTATGGGCTCACTCTGCCTCAGACGGCAGTGGGTTTGTGTTCTGTTGTTGGGTTTTTTGGGGGTGTTTTTTTTTTGGGGGGGGGTTGTTTGTTTCTGCTGCTCTTATGAAAAGCAAGTGAGACAGCTCGTGGAAAAGCAATCTGTCAGTGGTTAATCCAATGTTGGTTATTGCTATACTCATCCTCCTCCTTCCTCTCCATGAGTCACTCATATAATCAATATTGATTAAGTGTCTATTTGTTGTATCTGTTAGATGCTTGTTAGTTTTAAGCTCAAAACTTAAAAACTTTAAAAAAAAGATTTATTGTGAAGTCTGTTTGAGATGTGACTTGGCAGAGGTCATAAGATTATGGTTTGTTTGTCTAGATATTAGTGGTAGAAACAGGAACCATGAAAACCCTAAGAAAGAGTTGGATGATGAGGGCGAACATAAGGACAGGTTTCGGAGAAGCGGCTGTGTTAAAGAAATGTAGACCCGAGGGTTAGTCTTAGGGTTGAGTCATCGTATAGCCTCCTCACTATATATGGTTCGTCCTACTCCTTTTTGTGGTCATGTAAAAGGAGGCCCCCCCACCCCCCAAACTGCAAGGAGACTGCAAGGAGGGGCTTTTCAAAGACATTCCCTGCGCTGTCACCCAGTTTCTCGCAGCCTCTTTGGCGTGCCGCTTAAATACTGGAGTGGCGCCGCACACCTACGAACAGGGCCAGGTCACACCATTAATCTCCAGCCTCACTGAAGGCACTGACAGGAGATGTTAGCTCCGGGCCGTGCAGTTATGAAGAGATAATCAAAGACACATTTTTGTGAGAAGCAAGAATCACATTCAAAGCTGTGCATCTTTGGCCAATTGTCCGCTGCTTTTCTGTATTAAATCTCCAGAGTGAAGAAATATGAAACAATATATTTCTATTTTTTTGCCCATCAGAATCACTAAACCCTGATATGAAGCGAACTGCTCAGATTGTAAACATGGAATGAATAAATCTGCTGGGTAACAGTAAACTCAAGTAGCACAAATCACATCTCGTATTCTTGTAGACTCTCCTTATCAGTATTTAAGCAGCAGAGACAGTTAGAGGCAACAACCACAGATAAAGCACATCACGCTATTTAAATTCCTCTGGCGTCGGTCTGGCGCACTAGTATTCTGTCCCACACAAACCTAGATGGCTTACTTTCAAATTCAACATAGAGCCACACTAGAACTTGTGGCGTGCTCTGGGAGAGACTGCGGTCACCGGTTTCCCTTCCTTCAGGCTGGTGCATTACAAAGGGTTATACAGAAACCCAAAAGGAGAAGAAAAATAAAAACACCTTTTTAAATCCAAACTTTTGAATTTGGCGCTCAATCATCTCAAACCTCAGGCCAGAAACAAGATGTAACCAGATCAGAAGCGAGACACATTTCTAAACCGTGCTAGCTAATAGCTTCAAACTTTTTTCAAACTATTCAAATAATTACAGTTGAGCTTGCATCTTCCCAAGCACAGAGTATTCTGATGAATGTGACGAGAGATGACAAGGTGGGAGAGGTGGGGTGTTTCCAAAACCAGGCAGCAAAAGCTGTACTAATGAATGGAGGGGGAGGGGGTTGAGCTATCTATTTAATGTAAACAAGAGATTGAAAGTACTAGATATATAGCGTGAAGACACACCCAAAGCAGCCCCACTGCCACTGAGTGGATTTCCAATTCATAGCAATCTTTTCAGATGAGGAAGAAGTGCCCCGTGGGCTTCCACAAGTGCACATCTTTATGGAAGCAGACCGCCACCTATTTCTCCCGTGGGAGCTGCCGGGCCGCTGTAAACCGCTGACGTTTCTGTTTCGTCGCTCAGCACTTTACCCGGTGGGCCAGCAAGCCCCTCCAGAGAAGCCTAAGGCTTACGAACTATGAAGGGTAGTACGCATTTCAATATACGCCTTCCTTTCACCGTTCAGGGGAACAGAGATTTCAATTCACTTGAACACTGTCTGGCTGGAGACTACACAATTTCCCTCAGTAGCTCATTAAAGTGCGCTATCACCTTGACAGTCAATTCCTAAAAAGTTAAATGCAAATCAAAACAGTTTTAATTGAATCGTGTAGTCTATGACTAAAGGAGCTCACTGCTCATAGGAAACCTGTGGTGAACCTTTACGCAGTAATTCATTACTGTACTAAAGCAATTCCATCACCCCTGAGAAACGCGCTTTCGGGTATCAAGTCTTCCTGGAGCTGACAACACTTGTCTGGAAAAGATGCTGTATTTCTATGTATGGATGTCAAATGATGGAGCTCCTGGTATAAAGCGTTCACCAGCTCCAGGCCACCCGCAGAGATCTGGGAAGAAAGGTCTGTAGGTAGCCCCTCCCCCTCCCCCAAAAAAATCAGTCACTGAAACCCCATGAGGCCAAGTTCTACTGTGGTTCATGGGATCACCATTGATTTGCAACAGACCTCAGTGCAACTAGTTGGAGTTTTATGTCAACCTCTGGGTCACTGAACACCAATGATAGCAGAAAGGGTGTCACGGATGCTGTAAACTGCAAACACTTCATGGGATCGTCTGCGAAACAAAAGGTTGGAGGACTGAGTCCCACACCCCCATGCCCCGAGGTTCTTCAGAGGGAAGGCTTATGGATGCTCTCCTTATAAAAATGCAGGCACTGGAAACCCGGTGGCACACGTTTCCGCTGAGACCCACACGGGGTCGCCATGAGTCTGAACTGAGTGGGCGGCAAAGGATCCCTCCAATGGGGGCCGGCCTCTGTCTGCATCCTGCATACCTAGTTCAGAAGCAGAGTCGACGCCATACAACGCGCGGTGGTATTGGAATTGAGCGTAGCATGGAGAAAAGCATGCCTTTCCTCCACTCCCACCTTTTGCATTATTAAAATTAAAAAAAAAAAGTTAAAGTCCTTCTTCAGCAAAGTAAGCCCTTTGCGAAGAGACGAAAGCTAAAACATTTGCCGTAGCCATCCTGGAATGCAGGGGTCACCTGCGGCTCAATAGTTATACTCTCTATATTTTGATAATTCACAGAAGAAAATGAAACGCCTTTAATAATATAGCCCAGAGACATAAAGGAAGTGGAGCACTCTAGTGGCTTATATTATTACCCTTAACAAGAACGGACAGTCCACTAGTCTACTGCTTCATATGATCTATTTACAGTCAAGATGGTTATATTTACAAAAAAAAACCCTGCAGTACATAAGAACTGAGAGAGAAATATCAAACCACTACCCTTCCAGGCTGCCAAAAAATTCTATTAGCCTCAGGAAAGCAGGAGCCATTGGGGGTTTACTTCAGTTAAGATTCACAGCAGAACCTCAACCAGAAATATCCTTCCACATTCTATACTTAAAAAGCAAAACAACAACAAAAAAAACAACTTATCACGAACTGCATTCAATATACCACTTTAAGCCATACTTGAAATTACAGGTTATTTGTTTTGCTACCGTCAAGGAGTCTACCATCCATGCCCCAAAGTGTATCACTCCTTGCTAAAGTAAATAGAGGACATTAAAGAACCAATAAAACCCCATCTCCATTAAGCCCAAACCAAGAGTAAGG
The DNA here is from genome assembly GCA_004026705.1 of Nesogale talazaci. Classification (NCBI taxonomy): domain Eukaryota; kingdom Metazoa; phylum Chordata; class Mammalia; order Afrosoricida; family Tenrecidae; genus Nesogale; species Nesogale talazaci. Next base: position 35,280 of record PVJH01013303.1, on the reverse strand, counting down.
CCTTGACAATAGGACTGAAGAGATCAGAGTTTAATTTAAACAGGGACTGCAGTAGAACATCTCAAATGTGAGACTCAACCGGAGTGAGTACTTAAAGCACCTCAAGACAAATATTTACATAAACTATACAGCATCATGATCTAGTAAAGATAAAAGATTCAGGAACCCATTAAAACATAATTTAGAATACAAACATTACAGAAGGGAAGAGGAGGAGACAGCGCAGCTAGCTGAGGCCTAAAATTGATTGTGCAATGAAGATGCTTTTGAAGGCAAGATCAGAAAGCAGTGAAAATGTAAATGAATTAACCAAACCCAAAAAAGGGGTCTCTTGTCTGTGCTGCAGACTGCAAATGACTGCCTCGTCAACTTCTCAGACTGCTTTGAAGTGTTAGAATATCTTAACATGTCTTCACTTTGTCCTCACTGGACACATTTTGGTTCCCTGATGGTTTTCAATGGGTTGCCTCTTTCCTCATAAGCTGCCCCACTGATTCCATTTCCTGCCCACTTTCCTTTCTCCTATTAGAGCTTCGTTCCTCATGCTCTCAAACACATACGTCATTTTAAGAAATGTGTCTATCCACTGCCTGCTTCCCACAACCCTCTGGGGAATGTGGTGGTGGGGTCCCTGACTTTAAGAAACACTCCATACACAAATACACAGTGAAATCTGGGAGGTCCAGGAGCCAATGGGGAATGTCTTCTGTTCCTGGGTCTCCATCGAGTTCTATGGAGTACACACAATCTGACTGCTTCTCGTCGCCATCCTAGCACTTCTGTGTGTGTGTGTGTGTGTGTGTGTGTTTGACTTTAACATTCATTTTAGTGGGAAATATTAAATTTCTTCTCTGACAGGCTCCACTTCACACAGATTCTGACTTTCACGGGTTTTACTGTTATTTTTCTGAATTTTTCATCTCTAACATTTCAAAATAATTATTCCAAATTACAACCATCAGCTATTTCCAGTTTGCAGGACTCTCCCAGTTAATGCAAGCTAAATTTTCAAGTTCATAAAGCCAGTACCCCCGCTGGTCTTTTCAAGCAGGAAATTCACAAAACACTCTGGAGAATTAAGAATCCTTAGGCCATGAACCTGACCACCAGTCACTGAGATTCATTCATCTGATTAGCTAACTGAGTGGAAGTGATGGCAGACCGGACCAGACATGGAAAGATCCAGGGACCAGAACATATGCCGGCGTCAGGAAGTGACTTGCATCTGAAAAAAAAAAACAGTGGTTGGCTCATCTACAGATATTAAGTCAAGTCATACTTTTTGTTGTTGTTGTTGTTGTTTGGTCCATGGCCACTTTCATCTCCCATGTACCCAAGTCCTGAATGATGTATTTCGCTATCTATATAAGGAGTTGATTTTCTTGACCAATGGATTCCATTTGAGAGACACTTGGTCTGGAATCTCGCTCTCTCCAGGTGTTGCTTCCAGGTGCTCATGCGGCCACAGCTCAGGGAAGTGTGCATGAATCCAAATTACTTGGGGAACTTTTGTCAATGTGTCTGCCCAGGGTTCCAAATGCAGCTGCTGAACTAGACTCTCCCCTGCAAATCCCTGAACTAAACAGGCATATTTTCAAAGTTCCTCGGGTCCTGTGATCCACACAGCTGGTTAAGAACCACTGGCTTAGAATTCAGAGAAGCTAGAACGCAACCAGGAAACATCCAGGAGATCACCACATAGACAACAGCAGACAGCCTGGGCTGGGCTTCCTCTTAAGGACCCCGAACATCCTCCTGAGAACTGTCACCTAGCCTCTGGGCTCTATGGGCAAAGGAGACCTCCAATAACCCTGGCACTCCTCTGGAATATTCGACAGGTTGCTCCAGGGGGTATGGAGTTTCAAAGTTGCCATTATACCACTAGAGCTGGCATCCTGGGGTGTCACAGGTGTATTGATAATTGACTTGGTCTGTTTTGTTTACAATTTCCTGCCCAACAAATTGCATATTTCTGCAGATGTCTAACAAATTCTGGACATGTAATTCCTCAGCTGCCACCATCCTGCTGTTTCCACCCTCCTCATCCATTGGTTCCGATGGTGTCCAAAGACACATTCACCAGCATTAGGAAAGGTCATTAAAAAGCTCTTACCGCCATCTGTACCCAGATGGAAAGGTCTCCAGCCAAAACCAGAGAGGTTCCCCCTCAACGAGGCCCAAAGGACCTGACGCCACGCAGAGCCACAGTTGGTTTTTCAATTATTGTTTGTGGGCCCGGAATTATTTACATTTGAGCTGTAAACCTTAATGACCCATGCCGTGCGCATCGTGGCTTACTGCGGGTAAGTAGAGCCAAAGCGCTTTCGTTTACCGGATTCAGCGCTGCTCTAGGGATGGGGGCCAAAGAAGAGCGCGTCTTCCTAACTCGTCTGACACAAGTCCTTGGAACAAGGCATCCTTGCTTGGAACCTTGTCTAGGTCATTTGCTGCACACTTATCATTTAATTCCCCATGGGTTTCATTCTCTTCGTGATCCAACGGTGCATTTTCTATGCAAATGACTCACTTGGGAAGATTTGCTTTTTTCAGGAGTCCTTGTTCTAGATCTCTGCATCACACACACACACACGACTCTGTCAAATCAAGTGACAGCGATTTTTTTTAATGTGTCTATAATGTGTTGCCAATACATAATTCAGTGGTATCCGCTTCCAGAGCAAAGGATTTGAAGACCACGATGCACTTTTGTGCAAAATTTGGCAAGATTTTCATAGTTACAACACGATCCGCAGGACAAGGGGGTGGATTTGCTCAAGGAAGCCTGACTCTGCCCAGAGAAACCGATTCTGCCTGCAGGACTCCTGCTAACTGCCACCCAACGAATGGTTCTACTCGACAGAACCTGAGAGCTCGACCCTCAATCCTGACTTTCCCAGCCCTTGGAAAACCGTGCCTGCAGAACTCCGGGCCTCTAAATGTGAAGGCCTCGCTTCTGGGCTACACCTCCGCCCAGGAGCGCTCGGCAGTCCCGCCCACGCCGTGCCCGCCTGCCCTTCAGAACTCCAAGCAGACGTGCTCGCCAGCGGTGCCAAACTGTTAGACTCATCAAGTTTATGAACACCGCATGCAAAATGCAAACACTGCCTTCCACTCAGGCAAACATTGGCAGAGGAAACTTTCTCTCCAATGTTAACAGCAGGGAGCTGAAATAAAAGTTCAATTTCTGGAGGGGAGGGGGAAGAAGGGTAGAAAAAAGCTAATTCTAAAAATATGTCATCAGCAGCATGCCATTGCCAGAGAAAATTGTACATGTTTCCCTCAAATGCGGTTCACTCAAACGAACTTGACAGCTTCAGAGATCACTTAAAAGGAGGAAGATTTGTTGCATGAGGCCTGCCAGATACAAAAGGGATCACGTCTCAACAGATAAGACTTGATGGATTCCCCATCTTAAATATTTCTGTATGAGGATTATTTGAAATCAAAATTAGTGCTGTCACGCACACACACATACACACACGTACACACATGTACACACATATGCCCTCTGGGTGTTCTTCCAGCCCATGCAACAGAATCCTTCCTAGAATCTGGCAATTAACTTGAAAATCTTGCTCCTGTCATTAGCTAGCCTAGAAAATAAATTAAAGGACATCTGGGCATACAAGGAAAATAACACCGCTAAGCGTAAGATAAGCAGACTTTCCCTTGTCCACAAGTGTGTCCAGACAGAGTAAACAATTTTAACTGGGTTACAAATTATAGGTGTCAGTGCCTTCTCTCAAACCCAACAAAGGCTGGAAAAAGGCCGCTCTCCAGCAGGCTATTTCCTAAAAGGGGCCTATTCAGGATCGTTTCCCATTTCAACATAATACTCAAGTTGCCGGGAAGCATGTAAAAATCAGGTGCGAATATGCTCGTTTGACCCGGAGCCACAGCTCTCAAACATCTGATTAAAAGGAAAAGCAGGCAGGCATGACAACTCCCCGGAAAGTCACAAAAATAAGAGGTTCCATCTTCAAGAAGATGATCTCCAATTACAACACTGTGCTGGGGTTTGAAGAAATGCCCCATGCAGCAGGGAGGTGCAACATACCAATCAGAAAGCTTTTCCATCTCAATGGGGACAACATGGCAACGAAGCTATCAAGTCCGTTGTGGGAGCTGAGCACATCTATTTGTTTTCTCCCTCCTCTTAGCCAGCACCTAGACTTCTGCATACTGGTTGAGGACTAAATACGACCTTCCACAACTAATGCTCGTGCAGGCAGCCTGGATCGTTCGCTTTGCCCTTCAGAAAGAAGAGAGGGAAACTATAAGCTGATCTTTAATATTAAATATTTAATGTGTTTTAACACATCAGCTCTTTAGATTTAATTCCAGACTTAATGCACCTGTCAGGGAAAGAACCGTCACAGCTTTATTGCAACCATACATTTTTTCCCCCCTGACATTCAGAAAGAGAAAATTTTCAAAAGATCCTACACTCCAAAAATTCCCAACCAAAGTTCGGATTGCCTGTCTTAAAAACACATCCTAGGGGAGGCGTCTTCTTCTATGGCCACACACAAATAAGGAAAAAAATGAAGCAATGAGACACACTAAAATACGAACCTAGAAAATACAGCAAGCCGGGGTTTTCTTCTTGTTGGTTTGTCCCAATGCTTGTGCATTTTTCACATCACAGGGAATGGAACTCAGCCTTTCAATGACAAGTGGGTGAAACTTAAAGACGTTTTATGTCGTCATCAGCCTCTAGTATTCGGGGTAACACCTGAGGCAGGTTGAGGATGGGCATCCTACATCACCAGTCAATGGCGAGACAGCAGAATTGGCATGTACGATGTGCCCAGATTTAGAACCCACAGTAGGTGTTGTCCCCTTCCCACTCCTTGAAAGAAAGATCCACAACCGTGAGCTTTTTTATATGCCTCTGAAACCTTGGGAGCAGCCATGCTGTGGGGTCAGCAATCAGCAACGGGCTTAATTTTGACTGGATGTAGTTTGTACTTGCACCAGCATACCCTTACAACCTTCGTCACTTAAGAAGAGGTAGCGGTACAGAGAACTTCCTTCCATTCAAGGCCTCACGAGCTTTTGAACTTGATTTTCTCGCTGCTATACGAGATGAGGGAACCGTGGTACCAACGGGAATTAAGACCACATGAGCATTTCTGAGTGGGGCAACAATTTAAAAAGCACACAGTCGTCAACCCTTTTCTCTTCATTTGAAGGCAAGTGTGGTAGGCTATCGTTATTACGGTTCCTGGCAAGTTTTCTCAAGGGTGTGATGGCGACCACACTCGGAACATTATTAACCAACATTGATTCAAGAAGAGGGAAACTCTTGAAGTTTTCACTCATCTGAAATGCAGAACACATACATATTTTACCAAAAGGTTTACTGTGCATATTAATCTTTTATGCATTTTATTCCTCCAAGCGTGAAAAGAAACAAGTTGAAGTAATAGAGGTTGCCAGGTGTTGGTGGCACCCATCCCACTGTAATGACAGCCATGACTTAAGGTTTTGTCTCGCTCTACTCGACCCATGAATTGCAAATCTTCAGGTTGCCACAGCAACTCTATGTGCTGACAGGTGAGCTTCAGGAAGCGGCCTGGTCATCGGCTCCATCGTGTCTGCTTTGCGACAGAGCTCTCCCAACTCCCCATGGTCCTGGAGCAGCCATCGGGGGACGATGGATCCCCTTACAGAGTTATTCTCGGGCACTGTCCAGTCACAGCGATTAATCATTCCTGCTTCTTGGGCTGACATCTCGGGGTGGGAAAACGACATCCTAAATGAGCAGAGCTGATTACCTGGGAAAGCAATTCTTCAAGAGAGCACAGCTAACTAATAGCTCCATCTGCTACACAGAAACACCTTCCAGAGCCGCAGAAGTCATGTCAGAATGCAACTCACAGAGTTGGGTCCCGGATGCCAGATTCCGGGGTGCCCTCACAGGTGTGTGAACAGCACAAGAAAGCCCCCCGAAGTCTGCTGCCTCGAGGAGATGAGTGGCGCTGTACCGTGGGAGGACCACGGCTCACCCAAAAGGCACCTTCTAGGATCTCTTGGTTGGTATTCTCAGTGCTATTTTTTTTTCCTTATCTGATCTATAAGGAGACTTCCAAAAGTTCAGGGGGAGGGGGGTGAGAAATTGGAAGATAATAGAATTTTCCTACAAAAATTAAAAAACAAAAAAACACCTCACATTTAAAAAAAAAAAACCTTCAATATGAAGCTTCCGAACTATGCATGACAGGGTGTGGCGGGCGTGAGTACCCCATACTCTTCCACAACAGAGACTCGATGGCTTCACTATCGCTCAGAGCCTTTCTTCCTATTGTGCCCCCAAACAGATCGCCTTATCCAGCACTCAAGATGGGGCAGCTTGTTTTAGAGTGACTGAATGAAAATAGAACCTTTAAAGAATCGTGACAATGCATCACAGTGCCGTAAATTAAATGTACAAAGGCTGTGGTTAGAATTCATCGATAAGCTCAGCAGACAGTCAAATACCATTTGGCGATGAGAAGGCCAGCTGGGCCGAGTTATTATAGATGAAACGCTAAACAGCTCCCTGGAATTATTATTTTTTTAAATCTAAATAATCAGCTCTTTCTTAAGTCACCATTACACTCAGGCTGTCCTTTTATTGCTGCTACATCTTTGATAATAGAAATCAAATTTTAGCATCTCGGTGTTGGGTGCTTCAGGAGGCTGCAAGTTTTCTGTTTTCTGGACCAAAGTATTGGCATTTTACAGTAGCTGCATTTAACACTACTTTTGTATCAAATGGGAACCGGCTCGAGTCCTTTCCACATTAGCTGTGATTTTAATAACATGCCAAGCAAAACAGGCCAGCCTAATAAGTTTCTCTGCACCCACTTCAACAACAGATAAGCACCTCATTTTCATACAGTTTCCACTTGTTGCTAGGTAACCGCACCATAACGAGACATCTCTCGGCATTATGCAGAATGGATCCTCTTCACCCAAATTTGATGTGCTTTGGGCATTAAATACCGTTCTTTTAGCCACGCTGACTAGACGGCACTGGGGCTGGCGCTCAGACAGCTGAAGCTGTGGTTCAGAGGGTAACATATAGCTTCGGGGGGAGTGGATGTTGCTGGGGGGATTTCCAGGAGCAGAGATTCTGAGAAGATCAGACTATGATAATGTTCCTCTGTGCCCCTGTGGCAAACCTACCGGAATTATTCAATGAATGAGCTGATAGGCTGGCACTTCTCCTAAAGATAAAGTAAACCCTCTCGAAAGATGTCCACACCGTGCCCTCTTAACAGTAGACAATGTCAATTAAAAACTTCCTTACTGCTTTTTCCATGGCCATGAAGGGAACTTTGTAAGCAGGGGTCTGTGTGGCGTTGGGCTTCACCCGCAGGTTTCAAAAAGAAACCCTTTAACTAGGCGCATCTAGGCCAAGGCAGGAACCCCATCTGTCAGCCAAACAAACCAGCTTTCTGCTGGAGAAAGGAAAAGCTCTGCGGGAACAGATGCAGGCCGACCTGAGATACTGCAGGACTCGGGCGACAAGAAGGCAGGAGGGCTACCTGCAGGAAAGGCAACAGACACTGACATTTTTAAAAGGAAAATAAATCTTTGTAAGCAGCACTAGGCTTCTCTCAAGCAGGAGTTTTCTTTTGAGTTTCAGGAATATTTTATCCAGCGGGATTAGTGGCGGCCAGGGGGGAAAGAATTGCTACATCGCCTCAAGAGAGCTGCAATTGTCTCCCTCATTTAAAAAACAATAAAACAAAACAAAAAAAGCCACACCAGACACTGAGTTGATTCCATCTCAGAGCGACCCCACTATAGGTTTTTAAGCGGAGCTCTGGTGGTATACACTAGGCTACTAACCACAGAGACCAGAGTTCGAAACCACCAGCTGCTCTGACCGAGAATGGTGAGGCTTCCTGCTCTCAAAAACAGTGACCGTTTCGGAAACCCACAGGGGCAGTTCTGGCCTGTCCTATCCGCGCTATGAGTCACAATGGGCTGGACACCAGTGAGGTTATATACACACACCCCCAATCCTTACCCAACAGTGCCACCAAGGCTCCTTAGTCTCTCTCTCGCTGGGTATGAAATCAAAGGAAAACTAATGCTGTCACAGCAGAGTCTGACCCTGGGACTCTTGGAAACACAGCCTTTGTTGTCTATGGTTTGGAAGGCGCCCCAGAGCATGGCCCCTTCTTTATGGAGGTGGGGGGGGAGGGGGGGAGGGGGAAGGTTCACAATGCAAACTGTCTCCACACCCTGGGGTCTTTGGACTCTTCTTCTTTTCTCTTAAGTGACTAGAATCGGGCCAAGTGATGTTCTTGTATGCAACACAAATAAAGGCGGTGTAATTATGTCTGACTCAAACGTACCCCACAACAACGGCAGCCGCGATTCCATGGTCGCCTCTTCCGTGGCTTCCACGGAGAAGTGGAGAGACATCTGTGTAGATGGCTCTCTCGTGAGACACACTCATGTTTCCCTGCTTGGCCTTCTGCTGGCTTGTTTTCTCCATCAGGACCTTTTTTAACGTCTGTCTCCATACACGGTAGGGACCCAGCCCTGCCATGCTAACAAAAATTGCCCACATTTTTAAAAGAAGGAGGATGGGCTGGGCCATCCAGGCTGTGGAGAGAGTCGGGGGGGGGGGGCGTGGTGGAATGGAGAACATTATGGAAGAAAGCAGATCAGAAGCAGCAAAGTCCCTGTCCTAACTGAACTAGAGCCAAAGGATCAATCTTCCATCATAGGCGCTTCCGGACCAAGTGCCGAATGAAAAAATCACCTGGTTCAGAACATTTTAAATGACTGCCACCCAGGTAAAGAGGCATCGCCTCAAATTCAGCATCTTCCTACACAAAGGCCCAGCAGCACCATTTCTTGATGAATGAGGCCTGGTGGTGCAGAAGGCACGCATTGCATGACTCACATAGTTGGCAGTTTGAGACCATCAGCAACTCCTTAGCAGAAAGACCTACCTTCCAAAGCCACAAAGAGTTACAGTCTCAGAAACCCACAGACAACTCTCCTGTATCTTAGAGAGTCACGGGAGTCAACGGGAATGGCAGTGGGTTTGCATGTGGTAGAGAATCGTCAGCGTTACCAACAGAACTAATATCACATCTAAATCTCACATGGCAGGACATACATTCAGTGGAAAAAATATAAAACAATTCTTTAGGGTAATTGGTCAGATGAGGAAACACATAAATGGGGCTCCTTTAAATGAAATAAATCCATAAGAGAGGCAAAAGTCCTTATACGTGGTGAATATCTTGACGCATTTGGAATTGAGCCTCGAAGTCATCAGAGTTGTTGCGAGTGAACCCCCATCTGTCATCGCTTGCATCTGAACTATATATAGTCCTTAGTCCCCAAATCAATATGTCGTGTGTTCCTGTAATCTACTATCCAGTCGAGAAGCCTTGCGATTGCCTCTAAGCTCCTCAATTCTTATTTTCACTCTTCCTTGCTTTGTTATAATTCTTAATATACAACTGACAGAATGTAGAAATGTCAACTTAAAGACCTTACTCACTGAAATTTAGCTGTAGAAGGGAAAATAAGAGGCATTGAGAGTGTGTGTGTGTGTGTGTGTGTGCACGGAAAACACAAATAAAATTAGAAGGCATGCACTAAGTTGCAATAGGGATTTACTGCATCAAAAGATTTCATGGGAACATCAAAAGTCATGGACATTTCACGATGCCTCACCTAAAAGACCACATGTCTGGCAAGCTCAACTAAGACGTGTCAGAGAGGACCTGCAGAAGTGTTCCTAGAACATTCAAATGTCCTGGACACCGGTCCTACTTAGGTCAAGGAAGAGGACAGGAGGCCTTCCGGCTTCACCGCTCACTCCATTCCAAGAAAGTCAGTGATTCTGACTCATGGCAACATTATAGGACGGGGTAGAACTGCCCCTGTGGAGTCTGAGGCTGCAGCACTTCACAGGAGCAGAAAGCCCAGCCTGTCTCTCACAAGAGAGGCTGCTGGTTTCAAACTGCTGACCGAGTGCACTGCAGCCTAACAGTAACCCCTATGCCCCCTGGGCGCCTCTGTTCAGTCCATTTAGCATTACATATATTTTTAATATTCTTAATTATCTTGTTTTCCAGCCCATAGCTGAGTCAAAAGTGCAAATTAAAAAGAGGGGAAACAAAAATCAAAGCAAAGGACGAGATAAGAAAAACCATTTTAAAACCTTTTTGGTGAAAACTCAAAAAGCTTACAATCTCTCCTGACACAGGATGGTCGCCTATGATACGTTCTTGACCCAAACTAAAGGAGCTTCTGGGTGCTTCCAGCGGATAAGCAAAGGACGACTAGCCCAAAAGGTTGGTGGTTCAAAGCAGTCCAGGGGACCCTCGAGAATCATGCTTACGAGATTTGCTTCTCTGTCAGATTTGCTGACAGAGCGAGGCTCTTCTCTGAACACTCAACAGGACCTGACAACAAGCAGAACATATTCATTAGTACCCTGAAGGATTCCATAGCCACTCTTTTTGTTTTTTTTGCAAAAGCAAAATGGAATCCAGCGTACTAAATGAAGAACAAGTTTTTAAAAGGCAGGGAATGGTTTGGTAGACTTCTGGGCAATTTCCACCAAGCAGCTTTGGACTGGAGTTAAGTTGGCTGTTGAGTTCCCAATAGTAGTCTTCAAGGCAAGGATGCCAGATGGGCATTTCCTGCTTCACCCCCCACTCCCAGAGCAGTGTCTGGTCCTCAATAGGCACTAATGAAAGGGATGGATGTCACCTGTGTGGTCAATGAGTGTGAAGAGGAAGAAATAGATACCTCAGATGGCTAGAAAAAAATAGATTCAGGGCTTCTTCAAACTCTCCAATCCTATGGCGCAAATAAGATATTAAAAAAAAAAAATACCCTGATTCCTCAGAATAAGCTTTGGGAAAATAACTTCTAAACACAGCATTAATGAAAGGCTACTAAGAAAACAAGGCAGTATTAACCAAGTGTAGGGACAAATAGCAAAGGGTTAATTGATGTCTTTAACAGTATAGGTTACTCCAAGGTCCCTATGGGGTCCCTGTTCTCCCAGGGCCATGAACTAAAGATCCTGTAGAGATCTTTTAAAGTGTGATGTTTAGCTCTCCTGACAGGCTTTGTTTCCTTCAGATTTACCTCAACACTTTTTTAAAAAAAACTTCTGAAGCCTTTCTTCCTATAATATGTTTCAAAAATAAATTCCATCAACATTAAATCACATCTTCGTGAATTATAAACCCATCAAGCACGGGGAATTAGCCTTAAGCTGCCAACATCAAAGCAATAGAGTCCTGCCGTTGGGGAGAACCACCAACCTGATTTACAGCTCTGTCCCTTGTATTCAGAATCACGCTAAGCAGAAAACAAAGGGGTTATCAAATTTCAGTAATTAAAGTGAGTAAACTGGGGTTATGCTAACAAAAGCAATTATTTAGAATTTTAGGGCCATTATCTCCACATTTCATGTTTTTTCTTTGTTGTTTTGGGGTAGTTGTTTGTGTGTGTGTGTGTGTGTGTGTGTGTGTGTGTGTGTTTGGGGGGGGGGGCAGCGGCAGAGGTTGGCCTGTTTTCAATGGAAAGCAGAGATTAAAATAAATGCCTCAGGACCAGAGATTTTGGTCACTCCATTCAAGAGTTACCATCTACCTGTGTAGCACAGTTGACAGCTAATTTAATACTCTTCTCCTGATAAAATAAATTACTCTGACTCCAGTTTATGAAGAATAAAAGACTCCCTAGTATTTCAACGCATTTTTTGATAGGAGAGAAACCATTTGAATTTTCTGAATTAAAACCAGCAGGGAAGGTAGGAGACAGCACATGTTTGTTTTTGGTGGGATCTTTACATGTTACTGACGTTGCTGGAAACATTTTGCTTCTGTAGGGTCTTCTGGCTCGGCTCTGCTGTGACTCGGAATGCTATTCCTCCCCCAACCTTAATTACATTAGAAGAAGCAGGAAGGGGAAGAACGCCAACGTCCTTTCTCAAAGACACAAAAAAGGACCAGAAAAGTAGGGAGTGAATTGACGAAGCCTGTAAGCAAATGCACCATGTCGAATCTTGAAGAAGCAAAATTACTATCTACTGCACTACCATTTTATAGAATGGCATGGAATGGCCTCTACGTGAGGGTCAAAGTCGAGGCTGTGTGGCCCCTCAAAGGTTTGTAGGCTAGGAAACAGCCTATACGAGACAGTGAGTTGGATCTGGGGGCTTGCCTATAGGTCGTCCTTGGCCCATCCTTCTGCATCACAACCGCCATGCAACCCCGATGTCAGCTTGTAGATTTTACTTTACTTCTAAGACCTCTTCGGTTCCACCCACTTTTCTTCACCTCCTCCCCACTCTCCCCCAAGCCACTGGCACCATTGGCAAGGGCAGGCAGTGGTCTCCTAATTGTCTGTCATCACCTATGCCCTTCACATTGGAGCCATGCCGATTGTTTTCCCAAACATTAGGTTCATGCTATCTACTCTCGACTTGCTGAAAATCCTTCACAGGTTTCCCATCACTCATAGAACTCGGGCACAGACCCCGGGCCCTCAACAGTGCAACTTTACACACCTCGCTGATCTTCTCCCTAACTTGGAAAGCTCTTTCTGCCCTTTCTGACCTGTTCTGCTCGTTGCTCAGGCCTACAGCAGAGTCTGGCACTCAATGAATGCTAACTGAAGGGAGGGATGTGAGAGAAGTGGGGGAAATGCATGCATCACAAAAAGGGGGAGGGGGAAAGAGGTGACTCCAAACTTTACAATCCTATGGTCAAATTAAAAAGTGTACATCCAGGTCACAGTCCAATGGACATTTCCTGGGTCAAGGTGTCTGACCTTCCTAACCAGATCTAATCGTTTTAGTAGATGAATTCGTTGTACCACATATTTCTCCCTTCGTGACATTAGTGTCACTTTATAATTATGCACTTGTGTGATTATTGGATCACTATCTTGACTGTTCCTCTAAGGGCAGGAACCACGCTCATTGGTGTCCCCCTCGGACCTAGCTCATCTTTAATAAACATGCCCTGACTTAATGAATCTATGCATTATAATTACCCCTCAGAATCTATGTCGTCTGAGTGAACGGGGAGATCGGGGACTCTGCCTTTTTTCCTCCCTCTTAGCATCCTGAGCAGGTAGCCTAGGGCCTAGTACATGATAGAGTCTTAATCAATACTTGTTTAATGAACACCTGAAAATAGTAAACAGATTTTTTTTAAATACAAAATTCAGTAGTCCCCCTCAGCTATTATGCAGCATAGAAACCTATCTCTTGCAATGATTAAGAATTCCCATATTTGTATGGCTCAGGAGAAGCAATTATCCAAACTTCCTGCAATGTTGTTTTAGAAGGGATTTGTGGAAATGAGTAAGGTGGCTTTGATAGCCTAAGGGTAATACACATCCACCTACTTAAAACTGCTCCCTTCCGACAAATGCAACATGCCCAGCTCACGCATGACAAACGAAAATCCGTCTACACAATTTATTATTTACACAGAAGCCTTGCTGTTCGGAAGGAAGTAGAGATTAACGCCTGTGTACTCTGCTCTCCTGGGTCCTCACAGTATAATGATTCCAATGGTCAAGGCCTGGTCTCCAGGCTAGTATTTAAACGCCATGCCACCTACGGGCAACCAAACGACAGCGCGTCGGGATCCTTGTAACGGGTTTTTGGGAGCCCAGCGTGGGTTTACAAATCGGGCAGGCAGGAGCCCGGCCCTGGGGTTTTGAAGGGAGCGGCACTCAGGGCCCGGAGCCCCACAGGGGCCAAGACACGGTATCTGTCCACTGCTGGACAGTAGCGTCTCCTCTCTTTCTCCTTCAGCAAAGCCAAGGAGCTAAGATTTGGACAACAACCACACGTCTCTCCCTGTGGTATAGACACATACAAAATGCATTAGGAAAAACGCCAATAGCTGAAATGCTTTTCTCAGCCGCTCAGGGGGGTGGGGTGGGGCCAAAATGCAGCGCTTTCGGAATCGGCCTCCAAAAGGGGCCTCCATAAGCCTCCTCGGCTGTCACCCAGCAGGGTGAAATCACTCCAAGGGCAAGCCTGCCTGATTACACGACCATGGCTTCTGCAGGAGTTTCACCGAAAACGGCACGTCGGAAGCCAATTTCACTCAAGGTAACCCACGCTGCCTCCTGGAACCCTTCTGCCCAAGGCAGGGGCAGAAGGAAGCCAAGGTCACCGTTTCCGGTCACCAGGGTCCACGGCCGTGAGGAGCACACCTCAACACACTGGCGGGTTTCCCAGGACCTACCAGGGAACGTTCCAAAGAGAACCCCCACTTCCCACTACTGCAACAAATCTGTCGTTAGGCCAAAGGCTTTGATTTTCAAAGTGGGCCCGCTAAGGAGATTCTCAGTGGAAGAAGGCCCTGGGCAAACATGTTGGCTGGTTCCATGTTGTTCAGAGGACGTCCCAGGATGCCTTGCATGTTGTTCTCTTGTGAGCCGGGGGCAGGAGGCCGAGGGGTTTCTCCACTCTGAAAATGCTTGATGATAGGATTCAAGACTAGATTGGCCAGGTTTAAAGGAGCCTCCTGAATCTCTGAGCCTGCCGGCACCACTTCCAGTCAGTCAATGTAAAGCTCAGATGGGTTTAGGTAAAGTCAAATGACTGGCAGGCAGTCCAGAAACCTCCCCCGGCTTTCTCAAACAGGCCATCGAATGGGTATCTAGGGACTCAAGAGACCTTCACACACAGGTGCCCCGTGTCTAGGATTCGACACATGTTCCAACTCAGGAGTTTCTCTTCACTTCTCACCTGATGACCCCTCTTTTGTTTCCAAAAGCATGCTCCGGTTCGACGAGGCACAAGTTGGCTGTGAGGGTCATCTGACCTTCTGACAAAGATATCATTTCTTTTCATTCCCAATACCTGACTACTCTCGCTAGCCTTCCTCCTCGCACTGCAGTAACACGGAGAGGAATCATCTCACATGCAGCCCTGGACCAAGTGCTGCAACTGGACCCGGTGACTCTGACCTCCCACCTCAGCTGAAGAACCAAGGCTGGATTCCAGGCATCATCATTTACTCGGCTCCCTTCAGTGATGTTTCTAACCCTCCAGAAGCCTGTTCTCGTCTATAAAATGGGGATAGCAAAAAAAAAAAAAATTGGGGATAGCATAGTTCAAACCTCCCAGAAATCTCATACAGATTAAATGGTAGAACCCACATACAGCACTCAAATGCAGTGTGGGTTGACTGCCAGCCCCAGTAAGTACTCTGTCAGTTGATCATCACTGGCTATTTTCGTTTGTTTTAGAATCTCCCTTCCTCCGCTTTGAGGCCTAAAATCCCTACGGAAGCAACCCTTTAAAACAGAATAAACTGTCACGGATTGAATGCATCCTTTCTCAGACTATGTCAACACTGCCAGGCCATGATGCCCAGACTTGTGTGGTTAGCCTCCCTTCTGTGAATTAATCACCACTCGTTTTGAGATAGGAGTCGTAAATTCAAACCTCTAGGGAGGCTGGATTAGAGAGAGTTGTATCTCCTTTTCAAGGGTGTGGCTCAGGTCCCAACCTCATGCAAGTGACACTTTTTATATCACAGTGCATAAAAGGAGAGAGAAGCACTCAGAGAAAAGGGACCTGACTACCACCAAAACAAAAGAGCTGAGTGGGTAGCACCTCCTTTGAACCCAAGGACCCTGTGTTGAGAACCTCCTTGACCCAGAGGCAGACCGATGCCAAGACACAGATCAAAGCCTCCAAGGAACACTGAGCCCTCAGATGTCAGGAGACAAAAGTCACCCTGCAAAGGCACGCGTGCTGGTGACCTAAATTCAGAATTCTTGCCCCCTAAACTGAGAGAGAACTTGTTTGTTACAGCCACCCATTTAAGGGTGTTTCTGTTACAACACCGGTAGGCAACTAAGATAAAATCTGTTCCAGAAGGCTAGAGTATTGCTCTTAACAGACCCCTGAAATGGAGATGCTTTGGGTTGAGACAGGAAGTTGTCGGGTGCCTGAGGGTCAAAGCCTGGCTTGCCTGGAAGGACTGTCGGCTGAACTGGTGAGGGCAGAGAGGGAGAGCCAGAGAAAAGAATCCCTATCCCCTTAGGAGATACACATGGCACCACGAGAGAACGTGCGTGTCAATGTGGAGTGAAAGGTAAATCGGCTAAGTGATGGGAGGCAAGTGTTAAGGTTGGTTATCTGGCCCATGAGATTCCTAAGTGAGACTCTATAAAGTTTTTCCCATAAAAGAATATGGACTTTGAAATGAATGGTGAATACTAAAAACAGAATTAGAGGTTTAGAAAAAAATATATCTGCTCTACAAAATATCTGTTGCACATATCCAAGAATGTTCGCCAATGACATGGCCACACAAACTTTTCTTAAGAGAGTGAGCCCGTGACTAATAAAAATAATCATCTACCATGCAAAAAACTCACTAGCTTACACGAGAGTGGACAGAGGAGAACAGAATGAGAATTCTATCAGTCTCTTATATAATTTAAGATACAGGCAAAAGGAGCGACAGCTACAGTCCTCCAGGAAAAATTAGGGCCATGCCCTGGTGCCGCTCAGAGATGAGCACAACTGGTGGAAGAAGCTGCCTTGGTCTCCAAGGGTGGGTCCCAGACTTCCAAAGGTACTTACGGTACTTACGGTCTCCTAGGTTTCAAAGGGTGAAATCTTCAGCTGTCATCAAGGTGTGCTGTGTGTTTGGAGCTACTGCCCAAGGCCAAGAAGACAGGGTTGCCTGCCCAAAGGGCCTAACAATGGGACCTCCCAGGGCTAACGCGATGGGGTGGACTCTCAAATGTAGAGGGAAAATGAGAACACACAGACAAGGGAACAGAGTCGGCCTGTAGAGACAGTTGAAGCCCTGAACAGAGACAGCTCCACCCAGAATCCCAGGAGCATGACCAACCCCCAGAGTCAATGAGGCAGGAAAAATCAGTATGCTTTAGAAGAATGCCTTTGGAGGACTGGATGTTAGAGGGAGCAGGTAAGCAGACAGCCTGGTGTCCTCACTTGAAGTGGCCAGCCGCGTTTGGATGGGCCTTTGATGGTGGAGGTACAATAAAGAAGAGATGGGCTGAGTGTGGCTGGAGGGCAGGGTCACTGACCAGATGATCTCAGAGAACAGAGAATTTCTATTGCTCTGCTGGGTTTTGGACTTGTCCGGTGCCTGTTATTCCTTCTTTTCTCCCAACTTGTTCTATTTATAATGAAAATATCTTGCATCCACTCCACTGGTGAACTCTGGAAACAGAAAACTTGTAGTCTAATTTCACTCACAAGATGGACAAAGCCTAAAATCTCACCCATATTTGATTTAGATGACACAAAAGCTGAGATTGCTGTGCTTGGAATCAATGTAAGACTTGGAGAACGCATGGCTTCTCCTTACATACAGTGAATGCACTTTAGATGTGGCAAAGGCATAAATTGGGGGGGGGGATGGCATGTCATAGACAAAATCATGCCTCCACACACATATTTTTCCACCTGGCTAGGTCATGGTTCCGAGTATTTTGTGGGGTTAGCCTCCATTTTGTGATCTGATGTAATTACCCCCTAATTTTTTTAACATGTTTTACCATAACATCTCCATGTGAACGAAACAGGATTGGGGCAGTATCTTGAGTCACAGCCTTATAAAGGGCTATGGCTCGAGCCCCACCTTACTCCTGTATGCAAGTCTTATAAGAGACACACGTAACGAGAAGCCTGGCCACCACCAAGAAAACAGAGCTGGAAGCAGACTGCATCCTTTGGCCCAGGAGGTCCCTGGACTGACAATTTCCTGGACCCACAGGAGGATTGATGCCAAGACACAGGGAGCTCTCCAAGGAACACCAGGTTGATAGACACGGAAAGGAACTAAGGAACTTCTTTCTCCTCCAGACTGAAAAATAAATAAATAAATAAGCTTCCCTGCACAGCTTGTGCCCTAAATTCAGACTCCACGCTTCCCACAGTATGAGAGAACTTCTACCAGTTAGTCATCTAGTGCTGCCTATCCACCTTATGAGAGAACAGGGCTTGGGGATTTTGTTGCTGTTGCTTGTTCCCCCTGTGAAGCTGAGTTCTCATTAGAGTACCAGTTCTCTGAGGATTACTATGAAATGTGTCACTTCTTCACTTAGCTGCTATCAAACGAAATTACAACCCAGGGAAGTTTAAAATTAACCAATAGCTGAGATCGGGTTGCATAAACAGTAGAGGGTCTGCAGCGGGTGTCAGAAAACTAAGGTCAACACAGCTCAAATCCAGCCATAAAGCCCAACACAGTCTACACGTTTTGAAATGGTTAAAACAAGTCAAAATAATCATAGTATTTCGTGATACACAAAAATCATACAAACGGTGTATTGCGGTGACATAACAAAGTTTTATTGGAACACACTGTTAATATATTTACCATCTGCCCTTTTCCAGAAAAAAAGTCTAGATTTTTTCTTCTTCTGATTTTTGAAAAGCTTAGCAAATGATGAGAATTTAAGAAACTTTTAAAACTCCTGGGAAACTATGTATGGCGGTACTTGAGTATTGCTTCAAGAATTCTCCGCAACAGAATGTAAAGTCATCTGCATTGTGGTGACAGTGGGTTTGGCCTTGACAAGAGTCGCGATTCTACCTCACCAAGCCACTCCACCTCCTTAAAACAGATAAGCAACAGAGGTGGGCTGAAATTGAATGGATTATAGACACAGGTATACCTATATCCTTAGGCTCAAGACACATTACATGCATGCATATCATATGCAACAGGGCAAGAGTGATCCACATTCCATAATTTCTTTTTCCTCAATCTGAAATCCATGATGGCTCTTTAAGTTTTGATGGACACTTTTCTAAAAGGCTTCCTGAGAGCATGATTCTCCTTCGTGAGTCTCTTGGGTCCTTGGCCCTCATACAGTAATTGTACCTCTCAGATTCAGGCCCCACCCCGTTCATTGGGTCATCTCTTTGGGGGACCCAACTGCATCTCCATGCTGTGTCTCCAGGTGCTGTGCCCTGCACACTGACTCTCTGGGACTTAGTGAGATGGTAACCGCGACAACAAATGTCCTAGGTTCAGCTGTCCTGAATTTAGGTCTTGCATTTCATTCACAGTGGACCCAGTCACTTTCCCTGTGCCATGATCAGGCAATTTGGGCACTCTGTTAGAAGGAGAAATCCATGCAAGCCCATCCTTGGTTGAGCCCCCGAGAGTATGGGAACATTGGCTTTATGCGTAATGATTTAGTTATCAACTCTCTTCTGGGGGCGAGTGTTGATGTATTTATTAATTACCTCTTACTGTTGCCATAAGAACTACATACAGTAGTACTGTCCTTAACTTTTGTTGGGGGTGGAGGAGGTGTCTTTAACTGGCCGATAAAACAAGCCTGACTTGAACTCTGTTCGCTTTGTCCCCATCAGCTTCAGTGCTCTGAATTAACTCTGGCAATAAAGATAGGACGGCGAAACCCAAGTTCGCTCAGTCCGACTTGTGAGTCAGAAGTCTCTCAGAGCAACACCACGAACTGCAGGGCCTAATATGTCACGAAAACCTGGCCAAAAAAGTTTGAAGAAAACTGACATCTTTGGGTGACATGCTTCTTCTCACTTGGATGTAGACTTTAAAGTAATAGTAAGACATGCGAAAGCAGCCACAGAGGCGGAATGGAGGGAGAGCGCTACCACTGTGAATGAAGAGCCCTGGTCATGCTGTCAGGTTAGACCTTGGACTGCTAACCTCAAGGCTGAGGGTTCACATCCACCAGCCACCCCGTGGGAAAACAACGAAGCTATGTGCTCCAGATGAGACTCACGAGTCTCGGAAACCAGATGTGAGGTTGCCACGTGTTCGAAATGACTGAGCAATCTTCTTCGTTTGGTTTTTTTATTCACTGTTCCTGAGCCCATCATTCTGTATTCGCAGTCTCAGAAGGAAAGAGTATCTCGTGTTCTGATGGGAAGGGGAAGAGGAGGGTGGGTTTCGGAAAGAAAACGCAGCAAGATCAGGCCCAAACCCTCTCTGGACTTAGACACCTAAAAGGATCCCTCCAGACTGCCTTGCAGAGCAGCTATCTCCATCAGGCTTATTCTCTACACAAACAAATCAGCAGCGCCTGCGTACCACACCGCCTGGTCGGGCAGGAGAGACGTGGGGAGCCAGCAGCTTGGTGAAGGCTGAGCGGTGGCTCAGGCACACACTGAAGCGCAGGGCGGGTCAGCATGCCGCGACGCGGCACAGCGCGAACCCCCAGCTCACGCCTCATCGGGTCCAGGCGCAGCTCCCCAGTGGGCGTGCAGAAGGGCTTCAGCAAAGAGCATGCGCCCGGCTAGCTTTCTTTCCTGCGGAACCATTTTCTTACCACAGCGTTTGATTTGTTTCTATAAAAATGAGACCTGTAACCAGAAGTTACAGCCTACGTTTCATTATCAGGGTGGAGGGAAGGAGCGCGTTTGAGGGCAGTCTTTCCTGATTTTTCGATCCAAAGAGCTCTTTAATCAAGAAAGTTAAACAAAACAAGACCGCCGCAGCGAGCAGTACGTGGTCGTCGCTGTGAGGCTCCGCGTGGAGCACGCAGAGGGGCCCGGTGCGGAGCCAGGGCACGTTAGCATACTAGTTGTCAGTGGGATTTGAGAGCACATTTTCTGTTTTGACATCTGGCTCATAACAAAATGACTATTGATCTGTTGTGAGCTTCCAGCAAAACAATATAACCTCGTCTCAGAACAAAGAATCGCCCACTAAGTAACAGGCAATCATCAACCCCAGTTTGTGTCTTTAATCCCCAAATCACATTTTTGCTGAGGTTCTGTTTGGTCCGTTTGGGGGTGAGTTTACTATGCCGGAGACCCGGGATGTGAGTCTGGATCCCCGCAAAAAAAAAACAAAACAAAAAAAAAAAACAGATTTCCTAGTACAGGATGAATTCTGCCTTTCAGTAGCTTGGCGGCGGCGGCGGCGGCAGCATAATGCTGACAGCTACCTTGAGCACACACTTCAGTCTGCGGCTGATCCTGGAAACTGACAGGACAAGCATTATTTTCCAACAGATGTTCTACAGGCAATGGAAGGAAACGATGAAACAAATCAGGCAGTCAGAACTGCTCATGGAAGTTTCAGAGGAGTGGCAAAAAAAGGGGGGGGTGGGCGAGGAAGGACCGCTAGCCGATGGTTTCCACAGCTCCTTTTCAAAGGTAAGTGCCACTCACAAAGGCCATCGCTTTTGGTAAAGCAACCGTTGACCATTGTGAGCTGTATTTTTCCACCACGCTAATAAACAATTAAACAAGTCAACATCCCCACTACCACCACACACACACAAACACACACACACACACACACACACACGTGCGCGCACACACAGAGCTGTGGAGCTGGTTTTGACTCAGAAATCCTAGGAGATACAGCCAGGCTGTCCCAGGGGCAGTGCTCATGGAAGCTGATGGCCACAGCTTTCTCGCAGGGACTAGCTACTTGGTTCAAACCGCTGAACTTCCTCTTAATGGCCAAGCCCTGTACCGCCCCCCCCACCCCGCCATGTCCCCACCCCAGGTCTCAACTACTAAAACCTAGAGCCCCTGCTGCTACTGATTCCATTCCAACCCAAAGCCATCCTCTAGGGCGATCCTCAACCTTTCTCCTGCCACGACCCTTCAGACAGTTCCTCATGTGGTGGTGACCCCCAACCGTGAAATTATTTTCATTGCTACTTCATCACTGTCATTTTGCTAGTTATGAATCAGACAAACCCTGTGAAAGGGTCATTCGACCCCCAAAGGGGCCGAGACCCACAGGTTGAGAATGGCTATTATAGAGGGTTTCCCAGGCAGTGAATCTTCGTGGGAGTGGACACCCACCTCCTCCTTTCATGTGCCTGGTGAGTTGGAACTGCTGCCCTCCCAGTTAGAGACCCAACTCAGAGGTCACTACTGATGAAGGATGAGTGACCCTTAAGTTACCATATGGTGGTTGAGCCCAAGCATTTTTTGTAGCAGCGCTTGCCTAAAGACAGACTGTTCGTTAACCAGGCAGGGAACTACTTAATTTCAGACCTTTGCCATATGCATCCCCAAATAGATCACTGCCTCCCTTCCCGAACAAAGCTGTTTTAACCGAGCAGCTATCTGATGGATTCTTTTGCCTGCATCAGTCAAAAGAAGACACACAATATAGATCAAGTGCATCTGCACTCTAGACGCCATTGATTTGTTGCATGTGTGGTTAAATCCCGTCAAGCCGTCT
This sequence comes from Nesogale talazaci, assembly GCA_004026705.1. Classification (NCBI taxonomy): domain Eukaryota; kingdom Metazoa; phylum Chordata; class Mammalia; order Afrosoricida; family Tenrecidae; genus Nesogale; species Nesogale talazaci. The sequence continues at coordinate 13,078 of PVJH01013303.1, read as the reverse complement.
TAAAGGTGAAGCATTATCAGAGAGCCCATTCTGGGAGGAGGGCAAGGAGTCAGCTCTGTGGGTCTTCTCCCTGTGACACAGAGCAGTTGTAATACTTTCCTCCGACAAAAAGGACTTTTCAGACAGACAATGTAATGAGCCCCCAACACTGCTTCCAACAAGGGGTGCTTGGGGAAGTGATTTTCTAAGTGAAAGCTAGCCAGGTGTTCATTAACCACAAAGAGCAAACTGACCATGGGATATGGATAGGGTAGGATGAAGGGAAATGTCTTAAAGACAAAAGGAATCTTATTCCTATAGGATAGTGCCATGGTGCTTTGCCACACACCCTGACAGATGCTCATCTCAAATGGTGTAACATAGCTTTGACTGTAAAAGATGAGTGGGTTACATAGCCAGGCTTACACTACAAAAATCCAAAGTCTTTGCTGAGGTGTGGATTCCAACTCATGGGGATCCCATGTTCCAAGCAGTTACAACTTATTTCCTTACGGAATTTTCTAGGCTACAGATCAGAGCGCCGGATAGGCTTGATCCCCCAGCCTTTAGGCTGTCATTGTTAGGTTCCAGAGTCAATTTCAACCCTTGGCAACCCTGAATGGAAGCGGAGAACTGCCCCCTCTGGTTTCAAGTCTGCTATCTTGACGAGATCACCAAGTCTTTCTCTGGTGGAGCAGCTGGGTGGATTCGAAGCGCCCACCTTTTGGTTAGCAGCTAGGAGCCAAGCCATTACGCCACCCGGCTCCTTTTGCCTCTAATGGAGTGCAAACCATTTGGGCCAAACCCCACCCTTGAACTGTTTTCATTTCTTGGAACATCTTTTCTAATTTTTGTACACTGCCTTCGTTGGCCTTTGAATCACGGTTTTGTGTACATGAATTCACTGAAGCACTGCACATTTCTACCCAGGCCTCAAAGGATGTGGTCTGCTGACAGGCTCCCACTTAACAGGGCCAATTATTTAACTAAGGTTTTGCAGAGATGTCCGCATGCTGACCTCAGCAATATTAAAGTCACGCGATTATTATGCAAAGGCATGAATGTACACCCATTTCAGAATTATCTACGGGAAACTGTCAGATCAACTTGTGTGACAAAGCACAGCCAAGTGGTCTTTGGAGAGAAAGAATCCCTAACACTCGGGTAGCACAGAAGGTCTGTTAGTAACATCTGCATGAACCACTGCTCACTGTTTCTGGTGCAATTTTTCCCAGCAACACAAGAACAGGGTTCAGAATTTCTATGAAGCAAAACAGACTTTTAGGAAATTCTGTTATGACTCTATTATCTGCTCATGAATCTTTTTAAAATCATTTTCCTGAATTAGCAGCTCCACAATAGCAGATGCATGTGGCAGAAACTACCGGGAAGATAGTATACATCACGGAAGGATTTGCAAGAAAAGGCCTTACCTCAACTTGTTACCCCTTCACTGGAGGGTCCGTGACTCCACCTGGCCTGAAGCTCTCAGGGTCAGGGATTCTCGCTGTCTTGTTAACCATTATTTCCCCAAAACTCGTCTGCTGTCTGTCGTGCAATCGATGCTCAATCAATATAGGCTGAAATCTTGACTGAAGAAATCAATCAGATTTGAAAGAAAAGGATGACTTCCACCCAGAAAAAAGCCTGGAGGAACGAATAAGTTGGTTTCTGACATTGAGACATGCAACTCTTTTCTCCTCGCCGGCAAGAAGCCCAGTGGTAGTCACTCACAACCCTCCCAAAGGAGTGTGGCAGTAGTTCTCAAACTTGTTAAACAGGGGCCGGCTCACTGTCCCCCCAAAAACAACAACTATGAACAAATTCACTGGGAGCCCTGGATGAGTTGGCTGCTAAGCAGGACAGGCAGCGGCGGCAAAAACACCCAGCAGGGGGATAAGACCCCTGGAGTGTGGGAAAGGCAGCATTGGGCCCAAGGAATGAGGAGATCACCGGGCCTCCACCTGAATAAGAATCTCATGGGCCCAGGTTCCTGACCTTTACCTTCAGAGCCTCTGAGAAATCTGAATAGTCAATAGCCCTTCTGATTTGCATTCCTCAAGTAGAACTACATCCAGTTTCATCCAGGAGTTTACCAAACATGGCTATCTGGAAATATGGCGTGGCATCTTTTTACTAATTTCTGGCCAGAAAAAAGCAAAACAAGCTGTCGTTAATCATCATCGAGTCAGTTGAGTTGACTCATGGCAGGCTGAACCTAACAAAACAATGTGGTGTCTAGCCTTGTATCATGTTCCTGATTGGTGGGGAAGGTTGACTTCCCTGTGGCAGTGCTTGTGTCCTGGATCCAATCGAAGGGGCTCACCTTGCCCCACTACATGCTGTTGTCATCCCTTGAGCTTGCTGTGGCTAATTTTCAAAAGTAGACTGCCAGGCCTTTCTTCCTAGTGTGCCTCACTCTAGAAGATTAAGAGGCATCCACATGAGTGACCCTTCTGGTATTTGACTCATCAGTAGCAGAGCTTACAACATCATCCCCACGATGTGGCAGACTGGGGTGGGAAGCCACAAATTTATGCCTTCTCATGCCTGTCCCTACATCTGAGTCTTCCAGCACATGAGAAGGTTGAGTGAGGCTTTACCTAAGAGGAAGACTAAGGCACACCAGTAAGGGAAAAAAACGAGTGGTCCTCTGGTGGACCTGAAAGTCTAACCATTCATATATAGAGTAGAAAAAAACCTACAAAGACATCAAACACCCCATCAGGCAAACACGAAGTTCAAAAGAAAACTCTCGAATGCGGTTTCATTTCTACTGAGACATCTCACAATGATAAATGCGATTCCTAAATGAAACTGCAAAAACACTTTAGAAGAGATGAAGGTTAGTTTACACCATGACGTAAAGATGTTTGAGGGAGAAAACTGCTCGTTATGCTATCAACGTTGTGAATGTGATTGAAATGCACAGAAAAGGAAACGTATGGACTTGCATTCATGCCAACCACCTGGATGCCACGGGCTGATTGTCTCAGAAAGGAAGCTGGCCACTGTAATCAAGAGGAGATGTCCTAGGACACCTCATCCGGCCCTTCCTCATTACTGTGCAGTCCCCAAGATCATGCCAACCCTAGATCAGTGAATTCAGGAAATCCTGAGAGGAAGGGCAACGAACAGCAGATAATGATGGGGCAGTGGTTGGTTACGTGTTGGGGTAGCAACTGCAAGGCCAGCAGTTCGAAACCTGCAGTGGACTCACAGGAGAAAGGCGAGGCGGTCTACTCCCGTAAAGATACACAGTCGCAGAGGCTCACAGGGGCAGGCCAACCCTGTCCAAGGTGGTCACTATGAGTCCGAAGAGACTCGACAGCAGAGAGTTTGGTTTGGTGTAAAGGAGGAAAAAGGAGGCTGTTGGGTAAGCATTGGACTGCGAAGCCCAAGGTCAGCAGTTCAAGCCCAACCAACCACTCTGCAGGACAGAGATGAGGCTGTCCACTCCCAGGAAGGTTTCTGGTCTCAAAAACCCTATGCAGTATTGCTGGGGGTCAGAATGGACACCATGGCAAAGGGCTTGGGCATCAGAGGAAAGCTAGACCCATGAATACAGTGACAGTTACTCTCACCCACAAGCAGCTCAGAACCACGCCCAGTCAGTGCAGCACAATGCAAAGAGCGGGGCACCATACTAAAACCAATTACTGCAGAGTCATGGCCACCCCATGAGTACCAGGGAGACATGGGCTCCAAAATCCATCTTTCATTCTTTTTTCTTTCTTCCTTTCTTTCTGTTTGTTTTTGTTGTTGTTTTTTTTTTTAAGTGGACTGCCAAGCCTTTCTTCTGAGTCGTCTCTGGGAGTGGACACAAGTCTCCAAACTCTCAATAAACAAATGAGCGCATTATCCATTAACACTACCCAGAGAAGCCTGAGCATCATTCTAAAGGCCCCAAAGCCTAAGAAGCATTAAAACATGACCCCTGCCTTCATGGAATTCAGTCCTGCCGGGTCAGGAGAACAACTAAAACTTGTAATACAAGAGGGCTTCAAAAATTCGTGGGGAAAATAGAAATAAAGGATAATGGAATCCCCCCCCCCCCTCAATAAAACTTTACGAAAGCCCATTAAAAGTGCTAGCCTCATGGAAAGTGCTAGCAGACAGGAGGTGAGTGCAAAGTGTGAGGAGAAGAGGCCAGAGGGCCAGAGGAACCATTCCAAAGTCAGGCCCTCGGGGCGGTATTCTCCACAGTGCTGCCTGGCAGTGGAATTTTATTCCCTCACGGCTGGAATGGAGCGGTGCAATGAGGAGGATGGCAAGGAAGGGTGGGGACATAGCACCTGCAAAGGCACAGATGCAGAAGCACCTGACACCGAACCAAACCAAAGCAAACTCACTGCCACTGAGTTGATGCTTGATGCACAGCCACCCTACAGGACAGACTAGAATGGCCCGTGTGGGTTTCCCACGCCGCCACTCTCACCGGAGTAGGAAGTCTCATCTCTCTCCTTTGTCATGGCTGGTGGTTTCAAACTGCTGACCTGACAGCTAACAGCCCAACTCAAAACTATGGTGCTGCAAGGGCTTCTATTTGACACAGGAATAAAATAAGCCAACACTCACCGCCATCAATTCATTGCCAGCTCACTGCCATCCTATAGGACAGAGTAGAAATGTCCCTTCCTATGGGAATAGAAAAAGCCCCATCTTTCTCCCCAACAAGGAAGAGAACTTAAAATAAGGCTTCCAGAGTCAAGGGTGCCACAAGGAACGGGCAGTGACAAGCAAGGATTAGTCCCTGGGGATTAAGACAAAGGACCAATATGTGCAAACCTCAGAAGATAATAACTACCAGCATAATCACATAAAACATAGTAAGTCGATGCTGAAACTCCACAAAGGAAAAGGCCTATCTCAAAGTCATTGAGGATTGTGGCACTTACACTGAGCCCATGTTAATAATTCTGCAATTGACAGATCCCACATAGCAACACCACCTCTCCTTAGTAGGCTGCTTTACTCGCCTCCCCCTCCCTGCAAACCCCCCCCCCAAAAAAAGTGTACACGATAAAGTTCTCATTTATAACGCAAGACAATTGACGGAATAGCACCATCTCTCCATCAGTGCAGGTACATTAGCCAAATCTGAGTCCTTCCTCCGTTGGAAGACCTAATGTAGCCTTAAAAATAGAAACCTACCGCAAGCAATGATTTATGACAGATCAGCAACAATGTATATTTATTTCCTTGAGTTGATGGCTCTCATAACTAATAAGGGAAAGAAGCGAAGAAAACAGTCACAAACAGCCATTTTGCGTGTGTGTTAGACTAATATGTTAATATCCCCCAACAAACAGCTTGCCTACTTGTGTCGCTCTTCATAGCACAGCAACTCTCACAAAAGACCATTTGCTTTTGCCGAGGCAAGAGTCTCCGGGCGTTAATAAGGGTAAGTGCAGCTGTTTAGTCCACCGCCCCTGAGGACAAGATGCGTGATTTAACACCTTTTACTTAACAAGGTTCCCAGCCAAAAGAGTCCTTTCATCAGCATGTGTATAAACTTCCTCGCATAGCCTAATGGCAACAGCACCAGATGACAGTTCTGCAAGTAGATACAAGAGGGTATCATTTCTCTTCTAAGCATATGCCAAGGCATACACATGTGAAGAAAACGGTGCCTTTTTGTTCCTAATAGACTCCAGTACCTCGTTTCTTGAAACGTATGCTTAAGATTTAATCATTCTGACATTAAAATCAAGTAGATACCAACATGCTCTGGCTCTGATCCACCAAAGGTTACCAGGAATTGCTAAATAGATGAATGGAGGGGAAAGGATTTTGAACACCAAAAATATTAAAAAATAAAATCCCTACGTCGACATAGATGCATTGCAAAGACCTCCCCCATTATCCCGCTTCCCCCAAAGCCAAGCAACCTGCACTTCTGACCATGTATTAATTATGCATCAAAAATACAACGATGACGTTTCTGATGAAACCAGGGATGGGAGATGGAGCGCAGAGCCCTAAAGCTGCGCCGCTTCCACCAGAGCTGCGAGCCCAAAGGCAGTGGTTCCGAGTCCGGCAACGCCTCTCCTCTCTGTAGCTCTCCAGGCCTGGCACATTCGTTGAGCCCCACTTCTCACACCTGTACCGTATAAAGCGACCTGCCACGTTTTCTATGCGAACGTGGCATCACGTGTGGGCATAAGGGGCCGTGGCGTCCTCGAAAGACACTGGGTCTCAGTGTCCTTGAGGAATTTCTAATTATAATTATGGAAACCCCCCCCCCCAAGAGAAAATAAGAAAGTTGTTAGTTCCATTTCTACACACCTACCACGTGCCAAGCATTCTGCTAAGCTTGCAGATACGAAGATTACACAGTCAAATCATAAGGTGCTCGCAGTGCCAAAACTTTGGAATATTGGGGTCAAAGGACATGAATCCAGATAAATTATAACGGGGCATGCTATAAATTGTGAGATGCTTCATGAGAAATAGAGTGCACCAAAAAATGTTTCCGTATCAAGCTGAGGTCACATACAAAGGGGGGAGACAAGGAGATAAATATAATACTTCTAGTATCATTTATTATCTGGCTAGTGAGTCACTATCCGAAACCCAAATGAAGATTCTGTAGCCAACATGAGCATCATTAACATAACTCCAGAAGAAATTAAAGAAACAGCACTCCCCACCATTCCAGTCCTCCAGGAATGAGCTGAAACAATGAAAATGAATAGGGCTGCATACCAGACCCAATGAAACCAGCAACTAGCTACTCAGTGTTAAAAAGGGTTTAAAATTTTTTTAATTATGATTATTATTTGGAAAAATTCACTCCAGAAGAAATCTATAAAGAGTTAATAAAGCCTTCTACAAATTTAAGAGAAAAATATCTCTATAAAAACGTACATGTAATAAGGCTACAGATCATTGGTTAGCTGCCAGAAAAATGATGGAATATGGTATAGTTTACTTATTTCTTTTTAATGGCTCCAACATTCCACCTGAAAAATTGGTCCCGGAGCTGTATAATTGGGGATAAAAATTAAATGACAGTTTCCATTTGTCATGATGAAAGCTGATCACTTGTGTGGTGTTTTTTTTTTTTTCATTTATCCACGTTGACTAAAGTGGCTTCCAAATTCTACCAAGCCAATCTTCTTCCTAACACTGAAAAAAAAAATGCCATTATTAACATAAAGGTAAAAACGGAATACGCTATTGGCAGCTGAACATACACTTTGTGCAGACCCCACTGCTCTTGGGTCTCTGTCTCCAGGTGGACAGGCAGTAAGAGCCAGACAGACACTTTTAGGGTCTCGTGAATACAACCTGAGAATACACCATGATTCCCATTTTATTTTCTATGAATGCTTTGAAATGAGACAACTCATATTTCACATTCTTGTTTTGAGTGTTCTCTATCTTCCTCTGATTAAAATACCTGCTTTGAGAACAAAAATGCCAGGATGTGATTGAGGGGCCCGGGAACTTGAGTCAGACTCATAGGACATAGCTCAATTGTGAACTAGAACATCCCCTCTTTCTCCTACAGAGCAGCTGATGGTCTCGAACTTTTGGCCTGGCAGTTCGCAGCCCAAGTCTTAACCACTATGCCTCCAGGGGTCCTGGGGCAAACTTACGGAGAGGCTAGGTGTGAGGCAGAGAAGGAGACCAATGAGAGATCATGGTGTCAGGGACTGTTCATCTTGGAACACGAAACTGTTGCTCACCTTGATCTCAGAAGTTATTTAGAAAGGGAAAGGTAATGCCCCTAAAAAAAATATTTTTAAAGGCTTAAAAGGAGATTTCTGTCAAACTGTGCTGAAGGGTCGAGCTCCTTTTTATCTGAAGTGAGGGTTGATTTGAGCTTGATTGGATTTTTCTCTGAAACCGATGGTGAAGTGTTTCAAAACTAGAGTTGAACAAAGCAATCTATCGAAGGAGTGAAGTGTGCTGGCTATAGATCATGATGACTGACGCACACGCACACACACACACACACACACCTGCCCTCGCCGGTTGTGCAAAATCAGGCAAATCATTCCAGGGGTCCTCAAACTTGTTAAACAGAGGGCCAGTTCACTGTACCTCAGACCGTGGGAGGGCTAGACGACAGCTTTAAAAAAAGGCGGGGAAAAAAAAACGTATGAACACATTCACTGCAGACCTGGGATGAGTCCGCTGCTAAGCAGGACAGGCAGCGGCAGCGGCAAAAACACCCGGTGGCCAGATAAATGTCCTCGGCGGGCCACATGTGGCCCATGCACCATAGTTTGAGGACGCTTGATTTAATCTGTTGGTGCCTCCATTTCTCAAAGATGCCATGGAGATTGTTAGAGAAGGACGAGTATTAAGGTAACTGGTATATGTGATGGCGGCATTGTGTCTCTGAGGGAGCTTTCTGCTCCTGTAGAGATTTAGAGCCCCCAAACCCACAGGATCAGTTCTACTCTTTCCTACCGGGTCAGGATGAGTCATCATCCACTCGATGGCAGTGAGTCTGGGCGAGTTGAAAGTACAGGAACTACCAGCACATTAGTGCTGATATCAACGGACAGAGATATTGGTTCCCAAGTCATGACACAACAAAACAAAACACCACTAGGGCTTGTGCTACCTCGTGAGTAGCTGGTACCAGGCTGTTCAGACGGTTCTTTTCTTTTTCTGAGATTTTTACCCAACATTTATTTAGTACTCAGATTACAAGTATGGTTTACCTTGTCTTGAACAGACAAGAGTACAAAAACATAATTTTTTTAAATGTCCCTAGTCCTCCAGCAGAGTTAATCACTATTAATAGTACTTGTTTTCTTTCCCAGTACCGAGAACTACAGCTATGATTGTATGCAAGATTCCCAAATATGCATCTTATTCCATACCTAATGCACAGTGGGCCACATTCTATTCCCTGCCTGGGACCGGCGTGATGTCATCAGCACTCTGAGGGGCTCTGGCGGGCGGTGGGGCAGGTTGCCCATGAGGCCGTTAACTGCAATGGCAGCAATTCAAATCCACCAGTGGAGCCCTGGGGGTGTCGTGGTTCTGTATTGGGTTTGTAACCCAAAAACCAGCAGTTCAAAGCCACCATTCAGCTCCTCTGCCAAAGATCAGGCTCTCTCATCCCAAAGTCTCAGAAACTCACAGAAGGAGTTCTACCTGCACCCTAGCTTCTCTATGGGTCGGCACTGACTTGATGACCCTGAGCCCCTCCCCTGGAGAAAGGTGAGGCTCCCATACAGTCTCGCCAACCCTGAAGCCGTTCTACCTGTCCCATAGGGGTCCTGAGTCCCTCCACTGGACACAGGGGTGGTTGGTGAGTTGGTTATTGGTATAGTATTATATTGCTTCATTTCTTTTTTTTCCCTCCCGCCTCCCTCAAACAATTATAGTACTCCAATCCACTTTCCTCTAATTTCTTATGGTGCATTTGGTGAAGGCCCACAGAACAGATCATCAGTTTTACATGCAATGCATGACATTTTGGTTCAACTCATCCACTGCAACCCCCCCTCAATGTACTCTCCCTTATCCTGCTGCTTCGTCCCGGTGTTTCCCTCCCATCATGCTGTTCAAATGACTGCGTGGAGCACAATGCTATGTACGGAATTTCCATTCTTCATAATGTTCAGCCAATGACCACATTGCAGTATGTATAAGTTGTATACATATATACAGTTGTTTTTCTTAGATATAAAATTTATAAATAAAGCATCTCTCTCACTTCTCATCAGAATACATTGCTGTCTCCAATTTACAAAGCAGGGGGCTAGAACACAAAAAAGTAATAACTTGCCTACGTCCTCAACACTAGGAGGTTCTGACAGTGAGACACCAAGCCCTTGTGCGCCTGACTCCAAAGCCACGGTCTTGCCGGCACATCACCCTGCCTTGCATTTCTTTGTAATTCATCAACTGCTTGCCAGGGATGAGGTCAGGCAACTGAAAGCTCGCATTTTGGAACTGCTGCCAAAAGATGTGAAACTAGAAATAGCCACTGAGTGTTTTTCAGATGAGAGGAGCTTCCGAAAGGCCATTCCCCTTTATAGATTAAAGAGGAAAGGAGAGAACTGAGCCCCAGAGAGGTTAAATGGCTCACCCAAAGTCAAAAAAGATGAAGTTATTCTAAAAATTATAGTGTAAATCAGTAAGAAAATGGCAGCGTTTTCATAAAAATATCATGTCCAAATCTAACACCCCAAATGTGGTCAACACATGTGACCTAAACAGGACCCCATATATTCCAAAAGAGTAAGCCTGCACACACCCCTGCAAACCAAAAGATGGCCAAGAGCAGGAGTGTAGTCCTTGACGGGTCAGGTTAGGAAGAGAGGCTGAGGGGAGAAAAAGGAACATTTTAAATTGGAGAGAGAGAGGAAGAAAATGATATTCAGCCTCAACCCCTTCAGCAAGTCTACACTGAAATCCCTGCAAGCTCGCAAATGATCCCAGAAGCATGGCGTTCACCCTCTGCCTGATGAGTCAGAGCACAGTGACATAACACAGAGAGAAAACCACAAGCAGCGTGAAGGGCCTCCGGTGCATTAGGTACAGCCTAGTTCTTTAAATCCAAAACGCAAACGCCTAGAGTAAAAACAGAATAGGTAAATTTTAGTAATCGTGAGAAACGAACAGAGTAGGGATCCCTAGCAAGCTGTCTAAACAGCAAAATACATGTATATTTGGTGCCGTCTCCTGGGTGAAATTGTGGCTAGAAGACCACAAGAAGGAGAAGAGAAATCAGGGAGGAGCAGGTGAGGGGCAAACTATTGCAGAGGGGAGTGATGAATGGTTTACACTGTTGAATATAAAGCTGATGATGTGAAATGAAATCCTCCATCTAATTTACCATGAAAAATTTAAACTTTAAAAATTTCTTTTAAAATGAATCATTGAGGGGCTGAGCCCCGGTGGCACAGTGGTTGTGCGCGGGACTGCGGCCCACTGGGACAGAGGTTCAATTCCAGTAGTGGGGCTGGGCCTCCTACTCCCACCGCCGGAGAGCAGTGATGCCCCCCCCCCCACAAAAAAATTTTTTTTTAAATAATAAAATGAATCTTTGAGGGCAGTGATGCCTTAATAAATAAATAAATAAAATGCATCTTTGTTACAATTGTCAACATGGGACACACATTCGTCTTAGAAAATTACAAATCTCCTGTCTAATAATTATTTCACCTTGGACGGGTCATTTAACCTCTGTACTTAAGCCAATGTCTTCACTAGGCTCCTCCAGATGAAATAAAAAGAAACATTTTCTGTGACAGGGATCAGTTAATTGCCTCTTGGCTCTACAATCACCCTTTTTTGCTGATTGTCTAGAAATAGATCTGGGACCTTTGAAATGTTTTTTCTTGGTCAGCACACAGCGTTAAGCTTTGTCAGTAGAGGGTGCTGCATGGACGCTGCAAGAGAAATGGGGTCTCTCCAGCACGCAGCTTCTGCGGTGCCCATAGCTTCCTGTGCTGCAGCCAGGCAGGGAAGGCTGGCCAGCCGGTTCCTGCATCTAACACCTGGGGCAATTCTGTCTGCAATGAGACACCCTGTTGTGAACAGTTCTCCCCAGCCCTGGTGGTGTAGTGGGTTATGCATTGTTCAAAACCACCAGAAGCTCCTCAGTCTTGGACCCCACAGGGGGTCCTTAAGGGTCAGCGTTCACTAGATGACTTTGGCTATCCTAAAGGATGCATGTCCAGCCAGATCCAAGCAACTCAGCATCCTCTCGTCTTTCAGTGAGCCCTGGATGTCACCTCTCCAGTGGTGGGGGAAGGGACTGTTTCTTTTTTTTTTTTTTCCTTAAGTACTTTTTTTTGGGGGGGGGGGGGGGGGGGGGGGCATCACTGCTCTCCGGTGGTGGGAGTAGGAGGCCCAGCCCCACTGCTGGAATTGAACCTCCGTCCCAGTGAGCCACAGGGGACTGTTTTCTTTAGAATTCTGTTTTCTTTAGAATTCTCTTTCCTTATTAGGCAATCCCTTGTTACTCTGGTTCGATTATGAGTCTTTATAACAGACTCTCCCTGTTCAAATTGTCCCGTGGTTTCTCTGTCCTGATTGGACCATATTAATAAACTCCCCAAAACTCACTGTCAATGCTTACTCATAATGACCCCCTGGTGGGTATCTGAGACTGTTAACTCTTTATGGGAATAGAAAGCCCAGTCTTTTTCCCAAGAACCTGCTGCTGGTGCTTTCAAACTGCCAACCATGAGGATCACAGCCCTCCTCATAACCAGGACACCGCCAGAGTTCCCCCACAATTATGAGGGGGTACCCCCAATAAAACTGTAAAAAGGAGCATTCCTTGGGAAGTTTCTCTCTGGTGATAGTGAATTTTTTCATAAAAGTAGTTTCCCTCAAGCATTGCTTTTTGTGATGGCTGATTTAAAAGAAGAGCACTCAGCTGTGAAATTTTGTTTCCTGCTTGAGAAAAAGGCTGCAGAAACCGTTGTGATGCTGAACACAGCTTACAAGGACAGCACTATGGGAAAGACTCAAAAGTATGACTGGCACTCTCATTTCAAAAAAGGTGAAACGTTGATTGATGACAAACCTCGTCTGGGCATCTCTCAACTTCCCAACTCAAATTTCAACTCATGGTGGATTTGGAGTTCATGCTACCTGGTAGACTGCTAATCAAGTTCACTATTTAGAGGTTCTGAAAGGATTGCACAACAGTGAACAACAAATACAGGGGACTGGCTTTGCCTCCACAACAATGCTCATGCAGCAATCTCAGTGCGCCAGTTTTGGGCAACAAACAGCATGCATCTCTTGCCCCACAGACCTTACTCATCTGACCTCGCTGGGTGCAACTTGTATTTGTTTCTACGAATGAAGAGGGGCATGAAAGGATAGCAATTTGATAACACAGAAGTGGTGAGTGAAAAAAAGGAGGTGCTATCTATCAGCCATCCAAACAGATGAGTTTAAAAAAATGTCTCCATGAATGAAATCACAGATTTGACAAATGTATCAAATGTACTAAAGAATATGTTGAGGGCTGAGCCCCGGTGGCGTAGTGGTTGTGCGCGGGACTGCGGCCCACGGGGACGGAGGTTCAATTCCAGCAGTGGGGCTGGGCCTCCTACTCCCACCACTGGAGAGCAGTGATGCCCCAAAAACCAAAAAAAAAAAAAAA
>PVJH01013302.1:0-60934 GCA_004026705.1 Nesogale talazaci | reverse complement strand
GTGACTTCCCCTATTCACCCAGAGCTCTGAGAGGCTCCCCATCTCCCCTTAAGCCAGCACTGGGGATTTCTGTCCCCGTCCACGTGGGTCCATCACTGGACCTCACCCTGTGCCGAGGGGAAAGAGGACAGCTTCCTACTGATTTGGGACCCCTAGAATTCTGGGCATCGCCAGGCGCTGCTGCTGCTATGAACTTTTCAGGGTCTGAGTTTGCTAGTCTCTTCATGTTCTTCAGGCTTACCAGCTACATGCAGTGGCAGAGACAAGATAGAGTGTGCATGCTCTTAGAATTGAAAACACACACATACACCTCGCCCTCCACACATGCCCAGAACAACAACCAAGCATGCTGTTAGAGAAACTTTTAACTTTCTGGGTGATGTGATCTTTAAGTTGGCGGCATTTGAAGAATGGCGGTTAATTTGAGGCAACATGAGTTTAATTGCCATACTAATATTTTCTATTTAATCTAAGTGGAAAGTGTTGTAAAGCAGAACGGGGAGGATGTTAACTGACCTCTGGCCTAAGAGTTGATCATCTTTTCTAACATTATCATCTGTCTTGAAACTCTTGTTTTACATCCACATCAAGTGTAAACACTCAGTGTGCCGAGTGTTTCTGCAGAGGGCTCGGCCTGGGGCACGAAGAGACTAGGGGAGAGCCGTGCAACAACCCAGGGTGTCCTTACCTGGAGGGGATCTATGGGCACGACGCAGGTGCCCTAAAGGACCCCAATGTACCGCAATCAGTGGAAACACCAGCAAGGGGGGGCCAAAACCCTTTGTTGGAGACACGGACCTGTGTTCAGACCTTCTTGTGCATGTCAGAAAGAGCAGGTGTCAGGAACATGCCATCACTGCTGGGAGGGAATGAGGGGCAAAGCTGGAGCCAAGCAATTTCCCCCCCTTTTTGGTGACAACAAATGACAATGTAGAAAAATGGACATAAGCTGCAGGGCATACAGGGGGTGGTAAGTGGATGTTATGTTACACATGCATGGACACTTTTTGTTCTAGCTGCCCAAGACTGTAGGTCGTGTCGCTGTGTCCTTATTACCCATCAGCCTACTAAATAACCCGCTCAGCTGTCTGTGTGGCTGAGAGACACCCCGAGACTAATACTCTTCGCTGGGGTCAAGGACAACCTGCGGTCGGGGTTGAGGCTGAGGGATGGGAAGGGGAGGAGAAATGCCCTGTAAGTCTTGAGCAGTGGCCCTCCGTGTGACTCATCCACTCCCTTCCCGTCCTGTATTGTTGCTCTGCACCTCACCTGGTCTGAAGGGCTCTGCGGCTTTGAGTGGAAAGGCCAGCAGGTGAAGCCCCCCCCTCTGAAAACACTCTTTGGAAAGAAAGCATAGCAGGCTGCTTCCACAGAGATGTGCAGCCTTGGAAGCCCCTTCAAGGTGTGCCCTGGCGGTCAAGGTCCTCTCAGCCACGGCAGGCTGGGGGGAGTCGGGAGGGCGGCGGAAACAAAATACAAAGACTTGTTTTCAGGTGCCCTCCCGCCAACGACAAAACTTGATTTCTAATTTAAAGGACTGAGAGGTTCCTTCCTAATGTGCTTTGGGGAGGGGGGGTGGGGGGGGAGACTGCTTTTAAATGTTTCATGGAAAGTAGAAACTGTTCTGCAAGCAGTCCCAGGTCCCCCCCGGTCTGGAGTCTCTGGTTTTCCGTCATTCTCCCAGGGAAGGGAGAGCCCGGACAGTGTGTACTCTCGGCAATCTCCCACTGGCGCTGCTTTTGTTTAGCTTTGGTTTTTTGTTGTTGTTTTGTTTTTCCAGGATCAGAATTCAGGCAATCAATGACGTCGGAGCCGGACCATTTAGTCAGTTCATTAAAGCAAAAACTCGGCCGTTACCACCCTTGCCCCCTAGGCTGGAGTGTGCCGCCGCTGGTCCTCAGAGCCTGAAGCTGAAGTGGGGGGACAGCAGTGCGAGGACACACGTGGCCGAGGACGTGGTGTACACGCTGCAGCTGGAGGACCGCAACAAGAGGTGAGCGGGGCCAGGGCAAGCCGGAAGCGCACCATTCCATGCTGCTAGCATCGGTCCGTGCGTGGGGCCCAGCGTTGGCCCTCCTTTTTCCGCTTGGAATCTCCAAACCCAGCATTCTGAAAAAATCCCTGCTTTTCTCTACATGGGGGAGATGATGTTGTTGTGTGTGTTTTGTTTGGGGGTTCCCATCCCCTCTCACCCCCTCTCCCTTCAAGTACAGCCTTCTTCCCTTCTAAAGCCAGACAATGGACAGAAAGCATCTGAAAAGAAAATGGGCACCTTCAGAACTGGGCTGTGTCACAGCATAGCCGGTGAGTCATAGGCGCGGAGGGAAACAAGACTCACAGAGAGATGTCACCGCTGTAAATATGCAGTCGGCGTGCAGGACAAACATGTTTACCCATCTGAAACCGGTGCGGGGGCTGTACAGACAGGGATTGTTCTCTGTCACTCTGGCCAGTGCGCTATCAAATTAGCCAGAGCAAAGAGGAGATTCTTTACCAGGCTCCCTGCCCAGGAAACGCGCTCAGCTCGAGAAATCAGCCCTGGCCTTTCTCTTAGTGTTTTTTTGACCCAACTTCATTTTCTTTGAAAACGGCCAGCCAGAAGATAGGCAGCTGAACTGCATTTAGGAATAATTGAGACCACAAAGCAGAAGTTAATGATGACAGAATGTTCTGTTACCAAAAGTCTAAATCAGGTGTGTGTGTGTGTGTGTGTGTCCGGGGAGGGGGGGAGGGCGGGTTGCACAATGGAAACAAGACAGCTGGATGGTCTAGTCACACACTGCTTGCTGAGGCGAAAGCAGTGTTCATATGGAACTATGTGTCCTTCCTTGATGCATGAGAGCATTTCTGCCCAGTCTCCACTTCTAGTGCTTTGATCCATTGCATGCATGTGAAGGCCTATTATTGAAGGTGCTGCGAATGACAGCTCAGAGGGGGACCGGCCCTCAAGAGAACACCAGTCTCTGTCTCGGGGGAGCATCATCCTATCCACTCACAGGTAGTTCTGGGACATTCAGGCCAATGTGGAAAGTGCTCTGGGACTTTTGGAAGAGACAAACCACCTGTTTGCAAAAACCAGGACAGGCTTCCTAAAGAATGAAACAGTTGAACTTCATGCTGAAGGGCTGGGCACAAAAGAGTTCCTGGGACACAAGCGCAGGTGTATAGAAAACACGGAACGTAAGGTCCATGAGGAACTGGATTCACACCCACGCCATAGAGCGCGTTTCTTGGTGCTGTGCTGCCCACCTTGGGTTGAGTTTTCATGGACTAGTCATTTGACGTGGGAAGGGGATTCCTCACCTGCAGCCAATTGATGACCAGAAGAGGCAGTGTGGACTAACAGAAGCCATGAGGACGCCAGAAAACTACCACGGGGAGACATTTGCAAGCAAATTGGCTTCCAGTTGGCGATAGAGAAAGACCTATAGAGGATATCATGTAGCCATCCCATTGGACAGTCACTGCCTCCTGACTCACAGCCGAGCAGCGGAGCTGCCTCTACTGTTCCTCCAGGGCCTTGGGAGAGCAGTGACCTCCAGACAACCCGAGCTCACCTTGCTGCATTCAACCCTAAGAGGGGCAGTGGGCCCCGGACAGGTTCCGTCCCAGTAGCTACGTGAAATGGTGCAGTTCCTGAGCTCGCAGATTCCAATGAGACAGAGATGTCACACACAAAAATAATGCTGAATCTAACAATCGATGCATGCCTTCCTTCCAGAGCAATGCCCACGGACCACTTTGTTAATCAAAACAATCGCTTGCCTAACTTTAAGTGGCAATTTAAGAAAACTTAACATTAGAAGCGATATTTTTCTTAATTTTAGAAGCTATGATCCAGATTTATCTTGTTAAAATTAGATTTGTCCATGCTCTCCGAGAGTTATTAAAGTGATGAGAAAAGAGATCATAATAAATTCTCATTCTATTTGTAGAATCATTTCCCAAGCATTTAATGGGATGACAACGTGGCCTGATTGTCATTTGAAGGTGACCTTCCTTGGTGGCCTGCATCTGAGCCCTGGTAGCGCATGGCAACGTAGGTCTTCACTCTGGAGTCTCAGGGGGAAACAACATCACAGCCCTTGTGACAGGAGGCTGTCTCTGCCAGTCCTGGTGCCCTCGTTGTCTTTAAGTCTTTGGGGCTGACCTGTCCCACGGAAAGGGACCACGTCATCTTTCGAAATGGCAGCTGTCTGTCCCTTTCACGTGTCCTGCCATCATGGTTTCCAGTGTGACTCTTGGGGGCGGGCGGAATGCACCTATTCCCGGGAAGATGTGTGTGACTTTCCCCAACCACTCGTCCTGTGGATGTGACCAAGAAAGTTCTGAGTGTAGACATGGCCCCCCAAATGATACATCTCATTTGTGTCCAAAGTGAGAGCCCAAAAGACATGTAATCCTGGATTTATCTTCATGGCGGTCGGCTCTCACAACATCTTTTGTCCTGAACACTTCACTAAGGGGCTGCCAGGGACATTTCAGAGACATGCGGGTGCCGAGTGGGGCAGCTGGTCCAGCCAGCCAGCCGCATAATGAGAATGAACGAGCGTGAGATTAAAGAATTGGATAGATTGGGGCTGCTAAACTGAGGTCCGCTTTTTTTAATTCTTCAAGTGCAAAGGAATGACTGGAAGGTTCTTCCTGTTCCTGCCTCTTTCCACTCAAAGGGGATGAAACTTTTTTTTTCCCCCAGCAAGGTATTTATTTTCCATCAGTATAGACTTTTTTTGGTGTGCGCTACTGCAGAGTTAACTTAACCCCAGTGCAACCCAGGTGCTATTCAGTCTGATTGCCTAAGTCCGAAGTAGATGCTTTAACTGTTTTTTTGGAAACATTGTAATGTCGAAACTTTGTAGCTCTTCTGTGAGCTCAATCCTTCGCGTGTCTTTTGTAATGATGAGGATGGACATTTTATCTGTATGTGTGTGTTAGCTTTTTTATTTAACTGGTCAGAAAATAATGAGAGAGAGTAATTAAGTTCACTCAAGAGTGGGCCCATTTAATGTCCAGTCATGGGATTGGACCTACAGCTCTTGTTAAAAGAGGTCCTAAAATGGGCCTGAGGCCTCAGCACATCCTACCCAAAAAAAATGTAGCGTGGCAAGTTCTAATCCCTTTGAGGGCTCCAACGGGAAGTTCTGGGAGCCTCTGCGACCTCCCGAGATGGCCTTCTCCATTGCCATATTGCCTTGACTGACGGTGGAAAAAGCCAGAAGCAGGAATATTGCATCTGCTCAGGAGCCCACCACCTAGAATGCTTCCCAGACTTGGGAAGGGGAGTGTCACCTCCCTTCTTTTCTCTCCTTTCCCACCAAAACTGTGCCCAGGATCAAGATGAGGTGGGTGGGGCAGCCATGAGAAAAATAGGTTTGGTCAAAACACCAAAGATAGCTGTGCCAGGAGTCCCTAAGTGAGCCATTGTGTGAGTCTGGGTTGACCAGAGAAACAAAGTCACAGACACTCCTATAGCTTTATATACGAGAGCAGTTGAATATTGAGAAAACCTCCCAGTCCAGTCCAGATCAAGTCTATACCAATTTATAAAGCCCTCTAATGACTCAGCCTAACACATGGAATGCCTCCAATGCAGGAAGATCACAGGCTAGTGGCTCTGTAAGCATCTGAGCCCTGGCAGGGGTCTCCACGTGGCTCGTCCATCGCTGGAGCTCTAGCGTAGCTCCACGTGTCTTGGCAACAGAAAAGTCTCCCAGGAAGAGAGCCCGTGTCCCACCTCCAGCAAGCTATTGATCTCTGTCATGCCTCCAAATGACGTCATCAAGCTTCGACCTGATTGACAGGCTAACTCCACCTCTTCACTCTTCAGTCTCAGATTGGCAACAGGTTACGAATCCCTCCCACAGCAATTTGGTTAGGTGGGGTTCCTTCCACGTCTGAAATGTGAAATCTGATGCCCTCACACAGGCACGAGCCCCAAAGAAGTGAGGATGTGTTGGACAAATCGGGTTGATTTCGCCTCGGTTAACTGGGGAGGCAGCCTTTGTTTTGATGGGGTAGACACCAAAAGATTCTATGGGTCGTGCAGCTGAGGCTCAGGATGGATGTTAGAGCAGAAAGTCTGGCCTCTCTCCAAGTAAACACCACCATCTGTTCTGACCCCGTTGCCTGAAATTTGGGCCTATTTCATAAAAACAGAAGCAATTCCAAAGGACATCCTCCTTAACCCCTTTGCCTCAAGATAAGTCCATTTGGAATGCGTCCAGATCACCTGGAGTCACTGGACTTCGCCACCCCCCACATTTGTTTACGGTGTATTGAAGCTTTGACTCATATGTGCCCTGGTCCAAAAGGCACGGGATGCATATTTATGTAGCAGCCCCAGCGAAGTGCTTCCTATTCATAGGCATGGGTTCACCGCTGGTACATTAGATTGCAAGCCTTCGGTCACCTGTTCTCCCAGGATTTCTGCTCTGCAGCAGGCCATGTGAATTCTGTAGTCCATCTATAAGGAGCCCGCTCTGCCGCGGAAACAGCTTAATGTGAAACAATCAGCAAACTGTCCACGAGCTTTTATTTAATCCCAACATGTAAACAAAACTCAGATTTGCCTGGCCTTCGCATGATGGAGGGGGATGACTCTCCCCCGATGGCACATCAAACACACCCGAGTGTCTGTGCTTCCAGCGAAGGCAAGAAAAAGAGGCACCAGAGTGAGCGTTTTCATAACGCCGCATTAACCTAAGACCGGGGTCAGAAAAACAAGTCCAGCCCCCGTGTTTTATGACTGCAATGCTCTCCTGTGTTACTGAGCGCTTACGCTACCCTAACAGCATTTTGAGTTGCTGTCCATTCTGCTCCTGAGCCCTGATGGACCTGTGCTCCTTCATAATTGTATATAGCACGGAAGCCGGGGGAAACTTACATTCCAGGAATTCAGTTATGGTCAGTCTGCTGCTGAGGGTTCACTCAGACAACCACGGCCTTTTAAAGCAGAGCTCCAGGAAAACGGGGGTGCGGAGAGGACTCTGGCCCAGTGGACAGTGACCACTTGCTCTCCATTCACTCCGCCCCCAGCGCCCTTGACAAGTCCCTTCAGCTCCTTTAAAGACTGTAACCCTCAGAAACGGTCCCTCATTGGGACAGTTCTCTGCCCATCTCGTGACAAGACGGTGGGGCCTTACAGGGGGTACAGCACAGCAGGGCTGAGCTTCCTAGGAGGAGGTGGCAGGAAATCATGCGTGTGGAGTCACTCGGAAGAGCACGCTGGTGCATGTGGCCGGTATTGAATCGGTGTCTGTTGATGTCCCGTCACTGGTGGCAAAGTGGGTTACATGCTGGACTCCTCACCTCAAGCAAGTGGTTCGAAACCACCAGCCACTCTGCCGAAGAGAGGAGGTTTATCTCCTCCTGTAAAGACTGACACCCCCAGAGACCCCTTGGGGCAGTTCTACTCTGCCCTCCAGGGCTGCTGTAAGTCAGATTCTACTTGATGGCTTTGAGTTTTATGTAGCAAGGTAAAAGTGATTTCGCTATCTGAGCACGAAGGAAGGCGGGAATGGAAATACCTAGTGTAGATGCTTTTTACGTGAACTGGCCTGTGGACCACAGGGTCAATGGTTCAAACCCACCAGATGCCCTGAGGGAGAAAGATGAGGTTTTCCCTGCCAAGGGCTGCAACCTGGGAAACCCACAGGAGCAGCTGCCCAGGGTTTTTACAGATGGAATCTGCTGAACAACAGACAGGAAGAGCTACCCAGAAGTGGCTTCGTTAGCATAATAAAACCCTGCCATCACAGACTGATCAAAGTCAACATCCACTCAGAGTGACCCTATGGGACAGGGTGGAACTGCCCCAGTGAGATGCTGAGCCTTTAGGGGGGAGGAAAAAGCCCTGTCTTTCTTGGTGCCGCTGGTGGTTTTGAAACCTGGGCTTGCAGCTCAGGGCCTAGCCACTACCCCAGCAAGGCTCTCTGCTATCCAGGAAGCTCATTTTAATGATCACATCCCTGGCCTTCTTTTTCTTTTTAATCACTTTATTAGCATACTGGACACATAGCGTGTAAGCCCACTGTTCCATCCCATTAGGAAGAGTTGAGCAGTCATGATTATAATCAATTCCGGACACTTTTTCCTCGGACTCCTTGTTGGTTAGCTCCCCATCTACCCTGACCCTCCCCGGCTGTGCCCCTGGGTAATTATGAAGTCCACTGACTTGTCACTCTAGATTGGCCTATCCTGGATGTCATACACACAAAAACAAGCAGGAGCAAACAGAACAATGTCAACCATGAGGACAACGCGGGCGAGACCTCAGTCGAAAAGGAAGCAGAAAGTATTAAAAACTGAAACCATTTTAAAATGGGTCAAATGGAAGATCAGGCAATGAGGCGCTGCGTTTTCACCTAACTATACATACCATATCGGACCTGTTGGCGTTCACTGGCTGGTAGCAAAGCCATCATCACACCCCTGGATTGTGGTTGGAGAGAACCCCGCTTCATTGAGGTGTGGACCCTGCACATGGACTTGGGGCTTTCCCTGTCACCCATAGCCTTCTGCAAACCTGGTTCCTTCCTTTAGGTGCGGATTTTATTATTTACAATCCTAGGATCGCACAGACCGGTAGCTGTTTCTGTGTGGACTCAGCTGGCGCCCTGTTGAAGAGACAGCTTGTTTTATAACAAGTCCCTGAGACCCCAGACACTTTGCTTTCTGCTGGATTGGTGTCATCTCATGTTTTCACCATACTTTTCTACGGCATGTATCATAGCTCATCACTTTTTTCCCCACTGTTTGTTTTTTAAAGAGTTGCATAGTATTCTATTGTGTGCATGTACCAGAATGTTTGTGTCCGTTCTTCTACGGATGGATATATGGGCTGTTTCCGGTCTAGATCAAATCCCTAAGTCTGGCATTAGCCTATATGTCTGATGCCAATCTACAAAGACCTCTTCAGATTCACAGAACACATACAAGGCTGCCAAATGCAGGAAGATTACAAGCCAATGGGTAGACCCTGTGGACCCAGTGGCACTGTAAGCATCTCAGCGCAGCAGGAGTCGTCACGTGGCTCCCGCAGCTCAGGGCACTCACGTAATTCCATGTGTCTTGTCAGCTACAATATCTCCCCAAGGAGGGAGCAGAGAGAGAGAGTGTGTGTATGTCTCCCACCTCCCAGGAGGAATTCAGAAGTCCCCAGAATCCTCAGGAGAAGGCCATGCCCACAAAGAGGCCTCATTGACTGTGACCTGATTGACAGGCTAGCCTCCACCCCTTCGCTCGTAATCCCACATTGACAAACGGTTACATAACTACCACACCTACCAAGTACTCCTTGGGAGAATGGTGAGGCTGGCTATTCCCACAAAGATTCCCAGCATCAGAGCCCTTGTCTGTGAGTATGTTCATCTTTTGGAACTTAACCTCCATGAAACCCAAATGGTCAAGTCTACCTACACCAGCGGTTCTCAACCTTCTTAATGCTGCTACCCTTTAATACACTTCCTCATGAGTGGTGACCCCAACCGTAACATTTTCGGTGCTACGTCATCACTGCCATTTTGCTACTGCTATGAATCTTGGGATGGAATTAATAAGAATGTTAATGGTTTTGACACATGGTGAAGGTGTAACAACGTGTGTAGTAATCGCTACATGGGATCCTAATTCACTGGATTAACTTTATCAAGATCATAATTGCACATGCACCAATTCCAGAAGTGTAAGTTTAATTAACAGCATGGATTTTCTCTTGAATTTCCTTTATGTGGTAAGCTTTTGCTTACCAATGCAAAAAGAGCTTCCTTTTCTCACAAAAAGAGCTTCAGAATTCAACCTGTGACTCAAAGCGCGTTGTAGCTTAATCAGTCACGGAAGGAAAGAACTCTGTAGGCTGGTGGAGAGAGGGGGGGTAAGAACATAACCCCTTTTTCATTTGGCTCTTTGTGAATAGCCCTTAGCACCTCGTGCACACAAGGAACCTGTCACTGCCATCAAGATCCCGCTGAGGCAATGCATCTCGCCTGGTTCAGCAGCCCCCACAGGCCTGGTTCGGTCGGCAGTTGTGTGCAAGGCAGAATGGGAGGCCACACAGACCTCAGTGGAAAGAGGACTCAGATTGTGCGCCCCTGGTTAAGCATCTTCCCTGCCCAGTGCCACTTCCGTGATGGAGGGCCGTGGAGCCCAAGGACGTGAAGGGGGAAAGGAAAAGTCCGTGCCGTGTCATTGGTAATGAATGTAGTCACACTCAGCTTATCTCAGCTGTTGGTATTTGATCTTCTGAAGTGTGTTTTACAAAACGCCCTGTGAAGGCCGTTACTGGACTTGTGGGCCATTTTAGGTCAGCCGATCAGATCATCCCAAGGAGTTAGTATTAATAGGGGGGGCAGCTTGATGTGCATGTGGTGGCATCGTCCGTGACGCCTCGGCCTGCTAAGTGCACTGTCAGTTCAAACTGGCCAACTGCTCCTTGGGAGAGAGATGTACAGCCTCAGACGTGCAGACCCTTGTCTGTAAGGTCACTGTGCGTCAGACTTGATTTGATGGGATCTGTCTTTTACACGAGAGTCCTCATGGTACCGAGGCTCAAGTGCTCCCCTGCCAGCCCAAAGGTCCACTGCTTGGGCCCCCAGGTTCTGAGGGGGAGAGGTAGCGGGTCTTCTCTGCCATCTGTGCTTGCTGGAGGCGGACTTGACTGAATGAAAATAGATCGGGAGTTTGCAAGCTTTTTAAACAGGGGGCCAGTTCACTGTCCCTCAGACTGTTGGTGGGCCGGATTATAGTTTTAAAAAAAGAATTATGAACAAATTCACTGCAGGCCCAGGATGAGTCAGCTGCTAAGCAGGACAGGGGCGGCAGCAAAAACACCTGGCGGGCCGGATAAATGTCCTCAGTGGGCCGCATGTGGCCTGCGGGCCTTAGTTTGAGGACCCCTGCACTAGACGGCTGGTTTCGCAGACAGTGCTGTGGCAATAGTCACAGGAAATCCGTGGCCTTGGTAAACTTTCAGTGGTCTGCCCAACCTCCTGCCCTGTGTGCACTGGCCCTTTCCAAGTGCTGGGGGGCGCTCCCCCCACCATTTTTCCTTTTCCTTAGTGGAAATGTACATGTCCGTAGAACAGATGCCAGTTACCCAGGCCTGACACTGCCTGCGCCACCTGCTTTTGGTAGCAGTGCCCAACCAGCATTCCCCAGGACAAGGGATGCCTGCTGGTGAGGTTTCCTGCTTTCTCTCCAATTCAAGGAGACCTCTAGGAATCTAGGTGGTGAGGAGTCCCATTCTGGGGACATCCCGAAGGCTTCTCTCATGTTCAAAAAATGGGAGCATTCATCAGCCTTGGTGCTCTGTTACGACTGACAGGATCGGTGCCGGTAGCAGCTCCTAATTAGCGCCCACAACTGCTAGGCATTGTATTGACGGATGCTCCTGGCCGCCATGCAGTTCTGACAACACAGTGAGGCAGTGAATGCCTCACTGTCCAGACCTGGTTCAGAGAGGAGGAATTCCCTTCCCTGCCTGTAGAGCCCAGGGCAGCCCTCCTCTCCAGCCTGCGGTCCCCACACAGTGGTCTCGAACCTGCGTTGGCGCATCAGTGGATAACCCACGGGGTCTCCCAGGCACTCACAGGAAGCTTGGAAGGAAGGGGGCAAGTGATCAATGTGAATGCCTGTCTCTAGTTGAGGGCATTGGCTTAGCTCGATGTTCAGTGCTCAGGGGAAGCGGTGGAGCCGCCTGGCTCATCCTCCCCACGCCCTTCCTGGCAGCATCATGGTGCCAGCGTTCCCAGATCCACAGTCTAGTTTCTAGCCCCGGGAAGGTGCGGGACGCAGGCTGCAGGAGCTGTGGGTGGCACAGAAGACCCTTTGCACCCCTGCCAGTATGGAAGCCAGTGTGAGCTTTAAGGAGCCAGTGATCCTCACTGGTGACACCTGAGACTGTGTTGGCCTCACACTGAGTCACAAAGTGCTCTCGGTGCCTTCACTTTGAGTGCATACTGGACACATACCAGCATGTGTTCGATCCCGTGCAGCGGAAACTTAACAGCAGGCATTTCACCCCACTGCTTGACCGTCCACTCAGACTGGTCACTCACGTGAGGGATTTGCTAACGTCTGCTCTGAACTGTGACAGATGCAGCATATCCAGGTGCACCAAGGCCTGCAGGAGCGTGAGCCAGCAGCAGCTCCAGGCACGCGTCGAGACGCCCCGTGGCAGGAGGGGAGCGTCGTAGCAGCGTGTCCATGTGGACTCCGATCTCCGAGAGGCAGCCTCCACGATGTGGGCGTGGAGTTCAGAGCCAGTGGGCAGTCCTCATCCATCATCGTCCGCCGCGCTCTCACTGAGCCTGGGGCTCATGGCTAAGGCCCGCGGTCTTTCTTTTGACTCCTGGAGCTCAGGTAGAGCTCTCAGGCACAGGAAGAGCTGGCACTTCACAGAAGAAGTGAGCGGGCAGTTCGGGGCAGGGCTGGCTGCCCACCACCACCTCCCACCACCAGTGTGGTTCCACGGGGAAGAGAGCTAGTTGCTCACAGTCACTGGGGGGCATCCCCGGCTCAGCCAGAGTGCCCAGGCAAAAGAGGTTCCTTGTCTCCGAGACAGTGCCCACCCTCTGAAATCAATGGATGAGCGTCTTGGTTTGGGTTGTTTGGTTGGTTTTGCATGGCCTGCTGGTTATAGAAGTGCTCTTAACCATTCCTGATCCCCTGCCATTCCTTGCTGTCCTTCCTCCCCCCCCCCCAACCCCCACCAAAAAAAAAAAAAAAAACAAACAGTCTCCTCCCTTCTGAGAGCTAGACACTATGCCCACTAAAGTTGTATGCACCGGGGGCCTTTAGGCCACAGGACCCATTCCAGGGGGCTGTGTTTACCTGCCCCAGAGACTGCTGGGTAAGCGTGTGGGGTCCTTACACAGCCTTCAGGTGCTCTAAATGTGAGGGGAAAGGAGACCCGAATGGGGCCATCCTGCAATTCCTCGGAAAGCCTGTTCTAAACTCAGGATCCTTGGTTTGGTTGACATTTTAAAAATGTGAACTCGCCACCATGGAAGCATTGAGTATCGAATGTGCTTAATTCCACCACAAAAGGCCCTCTGGCTTACTAATGAATTTTAAAACGAACATGGTCCTTAAAAAAAAAAGAAAAAGAAAAGACTCTGGAGGAAGAAAAAAAAAACGCAGCTGATCGTTGTAGAACAAATACTTGATAAATAGTTTTAATCTCTCCCAGAGCAGATGCGGCCACGGGGAGCATAAAACAACAGGAGCCTCCCCAAGAGGCCACACCACCACTGACCATCAACTCGATGGCCCCTGAGGAAAGAACGTTTCCTCTTCTGTTTCTTAAAATGATGGGAAACCGTTGGAGAAGAGATGTTAACAGCGAGTCGGTCTTCCGTATGGGGGTGTCTGTGAGTTCAGATGGGTCTCTAGGTCACCCGAGGAGCAGAGGAGGGGCGGAAATAGACGGTACCTTTGATGTGGCAGCCCCCAGCAGGACATTCAGACCCGTATCTAAGACCACTGTGGGGCAAGGCCACTGTGGGGCGTCAACTCTGTGCGCACTGTCATTGAGTCCATGCTGGCCGAGAGTGACCCTACAGGCCAGGGTAGAACTGCCCCTGGGGCTTTTGGAGTCGAGTCTTGGGAAACTTCAAGCAAACAGAGTTTTGATGTATTTGAGACTCTACCTCCATGCTCTTCGACAAGTTTAGATCACACTCCAAGTCGAGCTTGTTTTCAAAAGGTGCTCTTCTGCCAAGAGGACGGCAGGGCAAGGAGGCAGCCCTGGCCCTGGTTGTCCTGGCACGTTGTTTTAAAAAGCGGGGCTTTCTTTGGCGTCTCCGATGAATGCGTGTGCCCCTTGAGCTGTGGGCCCTCCCCAAGGGCAGTGACTCCCTCGGCGAGTCCACCCCAAGTGAGGCTGGGTTAATAAGTAGCTGTGTGTCTCTGACATTAGCGAGGGCATCTTCATTAAGGTGGTGGTGTGTCGAGAGCACTGACAAGGTTGCCATGGTTTTGGAGAATTGCGGCCTGGTCTCTGGTGTTCCCGGGAATTAAAACTGCTCAGCTACCAGTCAAAGGCCTTCCCTGACATAGAAAAGCAGGAAGAACATAAAATGCATGAAATGAGTGGGCTGAGGAAGTCGAGTGTAAGAGTTATTGAGCACAGGATTCTTTTAAATGAATGTGGATGCTGGCAAGTTTTAGGAGAGAAGCTGTGTCAAGATTCATTTTATACAAGATGTGTTTCACCTTGCCCCGTCCCAAATGAAAACTCTCTTATTGTCATCCAGTCCATCCCGATTCATAGAAGCCTTTCAGGACAGGGGAGGACTGCTTCTGTGGATATCTGGGCCTCTAACTCTTCACAGGAGGAGAAAGCCTGTTCTTTTTCCCGTGGAGCAGCATGAATGTGAACTGTCGACCTTGTGTCTTGACGCCCAACACGTGACCTCTTTGCCAGCAGGGCTCCTTTCCCGCCAAAAATTGGTAGCCACATATGAAAGGGGCCTATGTGGGTGCTTGTTGTTGTTTGACTAGTATCAGAGCAAGACAACCAGGGTTTAGGAACAAAACCAGAAAGAGGGTCAGCCAAACTCACAAGGGATGGGGAATCGGTGCAATTTCACACAAGTCTGACCACCCAACACACCCCGCACAGCCATACCCTCCTTGGCACTTGGTAAAACGACGACTGTCCCTCAGAGGACCCTGCTCTTCCCCCCCCCCCCCCCCCCCCCCCCACACACATGCACACTCCCAGCCAAATCATCATTGAATCCACACTGGCTGCCCCAAGCAGATGTTCCATAAATGTTTGCTAACACAAACGTATATGCTCTGCTGACCCCGTCAATCATATCGGCCCTGGAGTCAGACATGTTGAATTGTCACCGGTCAGTGACCGACTTCTAGCTGGCTGCAAAAATGAGTTGTCTTGGATATGACAGAGCCCTCGGAGCTGGGAGAAATGACATGGTTGCATTAACTAATGTAGCGGTTGACTTGCCTCTGGCCCAACCAGAATCCGATCCTGCATCTGCTAAAAATCCTGAGTGAAGTATGGCAAGCTCGGTTAGACCTACCGCTTTATAGTTGGAAGACACACAATCCAGTTTCAGTGAGTGTGTTCCCAAATCCCCGGAAGAAACTCCTGAAACAGAAGGTCATCTGTCCCGACCAGCGGGTCCGTAATTCGCAAGTCCTGGAATGAGGAGCGGGAATTTGGGAGACAGGAGATGCGAGAAATGGAGACAAGACAGGATTCTGATCAAGTCTCATTTATTGGGGAGAAACTCAGGGTAAATATAGCCGCACAATCTGATAATATGTAAATACAGTGAAATGGGGAAACGGCCAATAGTATTACAACACATGCAAACTGATATTATGCAAACACAGTGAATGAGTGCTAGGTGGCTGTAACCAATTAAGGGGGAAGTTCCAAAAAAGGTTAAAAAAGGCACGCAAGAGAGGCTGCAGTCCTCACTTTGGTCCAGTATGCTAATGAGAGTACAGAAGAAGGGAGGGAAACAAGGTCCATGTTAACCAATGATGATATAAGTCAGTGACAGCGTCAGCATCCCAGAAGCTGGCTTTCCACCAGAGCATGGTAACTTTTGCTAGAAACCCTGGGGCGGAAGGAATTGTTTGCAGAGCAAACAATGGCCTCTGAATCCGGCTCTCCACGGTCATCTTTTGCTTCGTCTTGTGGGCTCTCCTATATCTTACCGAAATACCATGAAGGGCAGAATGCCCCTGGGTCACGTGGGAGGGACATCCAGAGGCTGTTCATCCAATGGGCCTGGTCCACCATCTGTCACTGTGATTGATTGGATGGCCGATCCTGAGCACCAGATCTTTAATTTTTGCTCAAAGACCCCTAACAGTAGATATTTTGTACCTATGTGGGGAGAGGATCTTCTCCAAAATCTCACTGAAAGATGGGCAGGGGGTTATGCTTAGAAATACTGTTCTGTCAAATGATATGGAAAATTCAGGTAAAAACAACATTTCATTAATTCACATTAACTTTCTCACCGAACACACAGCCACCTCAGCTACTGTTGATGCCATCAGGTGACAGATCTGGTTTTTAGTGCCCAGTAAAGACATGAGCAACTGAAGTCTACAGGCCCAACTCTGCAATGAAAGGAATTGCATTCCAAGCTTTGTATGTGCCTGCGTGTGTATTTTGTTTTCTTTTAGGTAAACACACACTAGTCCACATTCTAAAACTTAGCCGTCACCTAGCAATGGATGCACTATAGGGGGGAACAAATGTTTACTGAGTTGGCCTCATCCGCTCCACAACTTTTCATCATCATTAGTTTCTTGTCATCATGAGATGTGCAGCTGGCTAATGGCTTCTACTCCTTCTCCTAGGTTTATTCCCATCTACAGAGGGCCCAGCCACACCTACAAGGTCCAGCGGCTGACGGAGTTCACGTGCTACTCCTTCCGAATCCAGGCTGCAAGTGACGCCGGTGAAGGGCCCTTCTCAGAAACCTACACCTTCAGCACAACCAAAAGCGTCCCCCCTGCCATCAAAGGTGCGTGGACAGCGTGGTCTGCCTCCGTGCCCTTGGAGGGCTAGGCCACCGTTGCACTGTGAGAGAGGCAGGGAAGCAGGACTTGTGGACGGTGTGTTCAGCTCCAGCTATGTTTTTAGCAAGCCCCCCACTCCTCGATACACATGTGGCCAGCGCGTGGACTGTAATTTGCATCACAAAGCAATATGGGTTCGCATAATTAAACCTGTGCAGAAGCCTTGCAAATACATCGTGCCTGGTGGCTAGTAATCGATTCTCCATTCAGCTAAGAAACTTGTACAGGGTCATAATAGATGGTAAGCATAGCTGCGCCAGACCCTGGAGACAGCTTCAGGTGTTTGCTCTATAGAAAAGATGCTTGAACACACTGATGTTGCTTGGCTTGTTGGTAATTGCAAAGGGTCACCACACTGCCCGATTAAATGTCAGGGGTCTTTCTGGTCTGAGAGCCCCTAACTTTGTTTCTCAAATGGTTTGGGGGGGATGGGTTCATTTTAGGGTAACTAGACCATGGTTTGGAGGGCATGCCCATTGATGCCAGAGGGCCCAGGGTCCTCCCACTGCCATCAGGTCTGGCCCTCTGCCTCCTCAGCGGTGTCTTCAGCAACGTCTTGTCTTTGCTTGAGCCCTGTCCCATCTGACAGCATTTCGCTTCATTTTTCCATAGACTATTCAGAGCTGGAGCCAAGTGACTCCAACAGACTAGTTTTTGTTGCTGCTATTGTTATTTTTCTGAAGCAATATCCTACATACACCTTAAAAGGAGAAAGAACCTTAAAAGGAGAATTAATTTCATGTATTGAGGAACCCAAATAAACTGTCAAAAAGCAGTGATAAGATGCTCTCATCTTTAAGGCTGTGGGTGAGGCCCATTCTCTGGGACTTCCCTCAAAAAACGTGACCTCTTCCTCAAACTCTTCTTAAGAATTAACTAGCTGCGGCTTTCTCACACCTGGAACGCTCTAGCAGTTTCTTTATCGACACCTCTCAAACTAATCATCTGCTTGGCATTGTGTACCTTTTAGTACTTGTTTTCTGTTTTTGTCCCGTTTAGCAACTAACTGTAAATGACTTGAAACCGCTTCTGTTTCTTTTTGTTTAACCCATTTTCCCCTTCCTCCGACGACCCTGGTGGGTAGCCTCTCGTGCCCCCCACCAAGAGCCTCCGCACAGCAGCTCCCCTCCAGGAAGGACACACAGACGTGCTCTCGCTCGCACTGGGGTCTCACGTCATGGGATTAAAGTATTAATTATTGACGAGATACTTGGAAATGTGACCCTTCACCTGTGGGTTTATATTTCAGCACCTCGAGTGACACAGTTGGAAGGAAATTCATGTGAAATTCTATGGGAGACGGTACCACCCATGAAAGGTG
Organism: Nesogale talazaci; assembly: GCA_004026705.1. Lineage (NCBI taxonomy): Eukaryota > Metazoa > Chordata > Mammalia > Afrosoricida > Tenrecidae > Nesogale > Nesogale talazaci. Next base: position 43,047 of record PVJH01013302.1, on the reverse strand, counting down.
ATCCTGTCAACTACATCCTGCAGGTACTAGTTGGAAGAGAATCTGAATATAAACAGGTAAGGCTTCCCAGAATCCCACCAACTGTACTGCATGCCTCTGTCCATGGACACGAGTGATGCCCAGGAACCCTTGGGCTCCTGTTTTCCTGAAACTGCCTGGTGGTGCTACCCCGGTCTTCAGCTTGGAGATGCCTAATTGCCACTTCTTTCGTATGAGAGGGCATTCACCTTCATTGTTCAGGTCTCCTGCAGAGCTTGCTTTGGAAAAAGTTAGGTTTTAATTTCTGTATTTATTTTTATACTGGAAATTATGTTTAGAAGCCTCGGAGTAGCTATGTATTTGAAAACTACAGTACTGGTGGGTTTATGACAGACGGGAGGGAAGTGGATGATCAGACCAGCTCAGTAATCTCTCCTCGATCGCTGACAAGTGTCAGTAACAGACCTGTGTAACCCAGTGGCCCCCAATGAGTTGAGAGGAAACCGTTCTCCTGCAGAGAACCAATTTTGTTTTCATCACATCTTCTGGAAGTTTCAGAGTTTCCTTTAAAGTAGGTGTCCCATTGTTTTTTTGCATAATTCAGGAGCCTTTCCATTTTTATTTTGCTCCGAACACTTAATTTTGATTTAAAATAAAAAACAAACTTCAAAGTAGTCACATATTTGTTGTCACACTCTCCCTAGTGAGATTCCCCCACAAACAGGCGAGTCAAACAGGTGGCAGAGCAGCATTAGGTGAGGATCCAGACAGCCCACGTTTTCAAAGAAGAATTACATTTGTGTGAATTGTATCATTCTCAGATGCAGAAACATTCTAACAGGGTTTGGACAGGTAAATGCTTACACCAGGGGTGCTCACGCTTTTTCAGCATGCAAGCAACTTATAAAATGATCAAGTCAAAATGATCTACCAACGACAAAAATGCAAAACATTTTTATTTGTGTATTTTATTTATTCATAAGTGCATCAAGAATTCTCTTTTGTTGTTGTTGTTTTGTCTGGGGGCATCACTGCCCTCTGGTGGTGGGAGTAAGAGGCCCAGTCTTGCTGCTGGATTTGAACCTCCAACCCAGTGGGCCACAGTCCCGCGCACAACCACTACACCACTGGGGCTCAGACCAAAAATTCTTTATATGTACAGTGCATGTTTATGTGCCTTGTATAACTGCATGAGTCCATATTTCACAACACGACACAATGAACTATGTACATTTTTTGTCATCCCCCAAGTTTACGCTGATGTCTTAAACTGAATGAAGTGAGCCGGAGATGCATAGTCTGCACAGGAGCTGCTGACAGCCAGCCTCAGGCATACTTTCACATGATCATCAGTCGTGGTGGAGTGGTACTTGGACTTAATGATCTTTATGTGGGAAAAGGCTGACTCACATATAAATAAGTAGAGCTGAATAATGCAGTCAAGGAGGGAGCACATTTTCTCATGTGGGTACATTCCCTCTGCAAGTAAGCTCCAGAACTGTTCATGCGCTCTGGACTTGAGCTGAATGTGGACTTAGAGTGTCAGAATCTCCCATTCTATATGAAAATGATACGTTTTTGTCTTCTTATTTGGTCCAGCTCTCCCACTCATTTCAATACCCCTTCCTACATTTTAAGAGAGAGAGAAAAAACCAATTTGGTGATAACTTAGCTTGTCGGTTTTGCTGCACTTACCACAATTGTTTATGCATGTATTTGACACCTAAGACTGCATCTGATTGGCTACGCTGTGTATCAATTAAGTGATGGGATTGGTGAAAGGCTTACGTCTATTTTTTAAGTGTCATGCGATCTGCCCAGACTACATTTGCGATTGACTGGTAGATCACAGTCGATGTGTCGATCACCCCTGGCTTCAGCCAATACCTGCCTGAGAGTAGCAGAGGTGGTGTCTTGTGATTAGCAGTCAACCGAATGCTTCTAGCCCATTTTCTGATTGAATATATCCTCTCACAGGAGCCTTTAGTCCCTCTGTGATTCACAACTTTTTTCTTTTGTTTCTGTTGTCGACCTTGCAGATCAACAGGAACCCTTAAATGCTTTTGCCCTGACAGTGTCATTGACATGTGTCTCACATACCACATAACTGGGTGGTTTGAGTAGGCTTAAAAGTTACATAATCTGCACAGCAGTCAATGTTAGAACATGTTCTTCGTTCTTGTACTCATGATTATTACCGCCCCATCCCCCTCCCGCTCCTCTCCCCAACTTCCCCATCATAATCCTAAGAAACAACTAATCTAGTGAACAGTCTGAATAGTTCATTGAATTTCAAATAAAGAAAATCACACTCAAACAGCCTGACAACAGCAACGTATAATACAGAAAAACCTTAACAGAAAAGGAAACAGAAAATAATTAAAAGGAGAACAAATTATAAATGTGCCAAAAGGGAAAACAAAAAGTAGGATGTTTAATTTTAATTAATTTTAACCTGGATGATACCTGCAATCATCTACTCTCCAACACACTCTGTTGGAGGGGAAGACTCTTCACCTCTTTGTCAATGGACCGAGACAATCACTGGAGTAGCTTAATCCACGTGTGGGTTCTGCAAATATATTTGGGTTTTCACTCTAATCTATAGACTTCTTCAAATTGGGTGGTCAGAATTTAAGCTCTAATACAGATGTGTGTACACCCCCACTCCCCACCCCCATGGATTTTATTAATAGTCCTTTGATCACACTGGTTGGTATACTCCGGCGTGGACTTGGCTAACACTTCCCTTCTAGGGCTGATTTTTTTCAATCATTGTACTGGAGACTCTACAGTTCTTCTCCCAATTCATGCTTACATCCATTGTATGCCAAACACATTTCTACATTTGTTGCCATCATCATTCTCAAAACATTTGCTTTGCCCTTGGTACTGGCTTATTAAGAAAAGGACAGGTAGCTTTTCTTTAGGAACCTGCACCCTTGGTTTCTCGAGACTTGGGGTTTATGTAGCCCAAGATCCTAAAAATTTTTGGGACAGTTTTACATACAAATTTGGAATCTCCACTATTGCTGGTAGTAGAGGCTAATTCTTCTGAGATCCAATGGGAAAAAGATAAGACAACACAAAAACAGATTCTTTAGTCAGCATCCAAGTGCTCTACACAGAGAGAGGCTTCTCAAAACTCAAGGGCTTATTGACCTGACTGAGTCTCCCCAAATATTTGCAGAACAACATTTTCAGACCGTTCTGATGGCATGAAAGCCGTGTGTTCAAGATGCCAGGGATGGTTGCAGGCAGCACACCTTCCAGCCCCACTTCTGAGCCCAAGAAACTGCCAGGGAACAAGACACGAGTCACTGTTAGAATCAAAGGAAAGCTTTTTTATTGATGGCATGACACCATTTGAACCAGGGGAAACCTCAGTTGACCCGGTGACACGAAGTGCTCTAAATTCGAGAGAGACGAAGGAGCTATTTGTACAGCAAAACTGATAAGCATTTAATGGGTTGACATTTGCAAAGTTAACAAGTGATTCTGACAGGTTAGATTTGAGAATTTCGCAAAATGGCTGACCACAGGGTAGCCAGGCGTTTACTGAACCAGCTTGTTGTTGTTGTTGTTGTTGTTGTTGAAAAAGAACTTTAGTGCCTGCTTGACCATATTATCAACCTTTCTGGAAATGTCTGGGAAGAAACTTCTGAGCAAGAGCTAAGCAGACAAAATGGAGTCTGAAGCCTCCCTCCGTCATGCCCAATGCCTCGGTTGTAAAGTTTGGAAGTCGCTATCTGTTAACCCAAGCCAATCAAATTCACGGCTGCGTCGTCAATGTCAGCTTACAAACAGCTGTGCAGGGCAGGGCAGCGCTGTCTCATCACAGGGCTGCCCGCGTTGTGAATGCTGACAGAAGTAGACTGCTGCATCGTTTTCCTGCAACTAGTAGATGTGAACCACCAACCTTGTGATTCGCAACCTAGTGCTGTACTCTCTGAGCCACCAGGACATTTTTTTCAATCAGAGTGAGGACATCATAATTCCCTTTCTTTCACACAGTCTCATTCTGCGCTGTAGAACCTGCCTTAGAATAAGTAGAAGCTCCTTCCCCTAGAACAGCGGTTCACAACTTGTGGGTCGCAACCCCTTGGGGGAGTTGAGGGGTCAAAGACCCTTTTTCACTGGGTGTCACCTAAGACCGTCAGAAACACATATTTCCAATGATGTTAGGAATTCAGATCCCGCTCCTCTATCCATCTCCAGGCGGGTCTGTCACATGAAGATAAACCCACGTACAAGTACCCAGCGTGAAGACTGTTACCCATGTTACACCAGGCTTTAGGACAAAATTTCATTTATTTGTCATTAGAAATGCATATTTCACAATATATAATTATATACTGTTTTGTGATTAATCACTATCCTTTATGTTCAGTTGGTAACAATGAAAATGCATCCTGCGTTTATCAAATTTACATGATGATTCATAACAGTAGCAAAATGACAGTGATGAAGTAGCAACAAGAATAATTTTATGGGTGGAGGGGGTCACCACCACATGAGGAACCGTGTGAAAGAGACGCAGCATGAAGAAGGTTGAGAACCACTGCCCTAGAGATGAGTATTGTTAAGATCTCAAATCAAATAGGGAATAGGGGGTTCTTCCCGCGAGCATGAATAGCATTTGTTCTGTTCCATAGTCATGTAAAAATGATTAAAAGATGAAGTGTTATGAAATTTTGCATCATAACCATTTGACTTAACAAGAATTTATTTCCTAGGAGTACAATCATTGCACAATTATCATTGTATTTTCAAAGCCGCCTCTTACCATATATTCGTCCCATTTGGGGATGGAGATGGTGGCTTCTCAGAGTCCAGTGATTGATGTCGTACACTGAAAAAGCATGATTTTCTTAGTATCTTTAGATGCAGGCATTGCTAGGATATCGTTTCATTCAGCCCAATTTTTATTGGCAAGATTGACGGTGTACAAATGTGCTGTTTAATGTTGCATATATTTAGACTAATGGACCTATCAGGAAGTCAAGTTTGTTTGGGGGAAAATGCCACCAATCTTTTTGGCTTTTTTTGGACCAACTTTTTGAAGCCTTCTTTCCTCAAAGTATGAATATAATCACTTTTGATCAAATAGAGGCCTTAGAATATTTTTTTCTTGTCGTAAACACTTCTCTGTTTGAAAAGAGCCCCACCGCAGGGCAGGCTTAGTCGTTGGGAATTAGCACTCTTCACATGACTGTGTGTTTCCGACGTTTACCAAGAAATGATTAAGGCAAGTCGTGGCTCATAAAAAGCCACCGTGGAGTCAGGGACAATTTGTACCGTGTTTTTGCTTTGCCCGATTCAGTAAACAGTCACTTCGACATGGTGTTTTGAGTACTTTGTTCGCTTGCACTGGACAGGAGATGGGAAATGGAGCCTATTTATATCATGTGTGCAAAGTCATGGTTAAAATAATGACTATAACCCAGGGAGAGCAGGCAGGGAACATGGAATTCGTGGAGGCAAACAAAAGAAAATGAGGAGCTATCGTTTTTGTGCATCTGCCCAGCAGAGCGAATGGCTCTCTGGGAGTTCGCTGCACATAGCTCAATTACAATACTAATCAGACAGCACCCTCTCTCTAACACAGACTGTGTTATTCAGGATTCTCCTCCCGCGGTTGGCCTGTAGCGTGCACTCTGTAAATGCGGCTTGCATGCAGTAAAGAGTTTCAAAGTGACAGGGTTATGTCTGCATTGGGGACAAAGACAAGCGTTGGATTGTATTCACAGGTGATGGTTAAAACCTCAAATAAAAACCATCCATAAGAGGAGTCTGACCTCCTCCTCCCCCAAAGTCAAGGCTCTGCATCTTGCTCTGTTCTGCTTTGTGTTGTTTTGTGTTTTAATGAAACCAGCTCTTCATTTTCGTTCCTACTCAGCTCGCTAAGAAGACTTCCCCTCTCCCACCTCAGTGATACTGAATCAGAATCTACAGTTTCATACAGTCCCCAGCTGATTCTTAAAGAGCCCATGCCATACAGGTCCAAATCACCTGGGAACTTGTTCAAATTAAGAGACTCATTCAGTACAGGGAAGGGGGCAGGAGATGCAGCTCTCTGCGGCCTGGAGGGGGGCCTGAGTCTACATCAGCTGGATCCAAACTCAGCTTGAAATTTTGCCTTGTTTCTTGCTAATCAACTGAATTTCACCCCACTTGTGGGGAAGGGGTAAAGCTACCTGTAAATTATCACTCTTCATTAAAATCCATGCATGTGTCAATTCGACTTTTCTACTCTCTAATAAATAAATATTCCAAGCACAAACTCCCCCCACCCCAGGAATTTTCATTGTAAAACATTTCTTTTAAAAGATAATTTTGCCTATAGGCTTACAACTGATCATTTGATACAAGGTATAGTCTAAAGACCCACACGCAGTCAGACCCAATGATTTCATGTCCATAGCCCTATACAGACCACAGTAATTTTAATCAGAAGAGAAGGAATAGAAGCCTTGAAGGTGGGAAAAGTGAAGAAATGATTTCGCGTTGGCAGTTTAAATTTTGTCACAGATGGCTCCCCTTCGCGACCAGCTTTATGGCTCTCAGCAGAAAGCCCTTGAAGCATCTGCTAATCTGTCCAGGTCTACATTTAGCCGGCTGGCAGCTCTCTGGGATCACGTGACACAAGCCCGTTCAGCAGAGGACTTGCCATGGCCGCAGCCGAGTACACAGGAGCGCTCAGCGACATCACTTGCCCTGGTCACATTGTGTGGCCCTGATGCCTTCCCCCAACAATTCTATCCCCATTGAAGTCAACTGGGTGCCTATCCCAACCCCTCGATGCAACATGGGCATTTCCCCCGGCCTGGTGGTCTCTCGTAAGCTATGGTTTCCATATGTCAGTGAGCCCTTTGGTGGTCGGCTGTTATGTCCCTTGTTGTAGTGCTTTCAAAATTCAACCATGTGTATCCCAGAATGTTCTTAGCTGTCGTATCGTATGAAAACTTTCAACGAGGAACAGCCAGACCTTCACCAAAGTGTCATCATCTGAGGGAGACGCTGCCCGTCATCAATAAAAGAAACGGATGTGTCAACCACTCAACAACCCGGATGAAGTTCATCACCAGAGACCCTATCCTGTACAACTCCATGTGTACATCGCTTTAGAGCGAGAGAGGCTAGCTCTGCAGAGCTAAAAGTCGGCATGGGGTGGGAGTGGGGAGGCAGAATTGGCAGGGGGGAGTGTTGCCTGGTGTCCTCAAACAGCAATAGGCAGAAACACTATAGTCTAGATGCTGTGCTTGTTATTGTGTGCACATTATACTTGAATTCTTTTTTTTTTTTAATTAATCTGGGGCGGGGGGGGCATGACTGCCCTCTGGCAGTAGATAAACTTTTTGTTTGGTTTGGTTTGGGGTTTTTTTGGTGGGGGGAGGGGCATCACTGCCCTCTGATGGGAGTAGGAGGCCCAGCCTTACTCCTGGAGAACTGCTGCTGGATTTGAACCGCCAACCTAGTGGGCCGCAGTCCCACACACCACCACTACGCCACCGGGGCTCAGTCTATACTTGAATTCTTTAAAAGGGTGCTGTGCTCTGGAGACCAAAACCAGTCCTGTCAGTATTAAATCATCTGATTTAGTGGCCTAAATTATTCAAGCGAGTTAGGTATGCTGTTATATAAAATGCCTGCTGCCTGTGGACCCCGTCCATCCGTCATCTCTCCTGTCAAAAGGTGACTGTCCGCAAAGCCACTAACTTGTATACCATGTTTTATCCCAACCTTGCTACCAAGCCAGTGTTCGCCATGCCCTCGTGTTAATCTGGTTCCTGTGTTAGATTTCTTACTTGTGATGTCTTCATTGATCCGACTTTCCCTTCTCTTGAAGGTGTATAAGGGAGAAGATGCCACGTTCCAAATCTCAGGCCTCCAGAGCAACGTGGACTACAGGTTCCGTGTGTGCGCGTGTCGCCGCTGCGTAGACACCTCTCAGGAGCTCTGCGGAGCGTTTAGCCCCTCGGCGGCTTTTGTACTACAGCGAAGCGAGGTCATGCTTACAGGGGCCGTGGGGAGCTTAGATGACCCCAAGATGAAGAGCATGATGCCTACTGACGAACAGTTTGCAGCCCTCATTGTTGCTGGCTTTGCAACTTTGTCTATTTTATTTGCCTTTATATTGCAGTACTTCTTAATGAAGTAAACACACCCAACAAAACTTAGAGGTATGAATTTCATTAATGCTACACATTTTAATACACACATTTATTCAGCTACTCCCTTCCTTATGTCTTTTTGTTGTTGTTCTTTGATTTATATACTTTTGTTTTACAGATGTAGCTAGGAAAAAATTATCTATATATCAGTGTTTTGGTGCACCTTTTTGAAATGCAAGACTAGGAAAAGGTTAAACTGGATTTTAAAAGAAGAACACACACACACACACACACACACACACACAAGCCAGATACCAAAAGCTAGCTTTCTTAGGTTTTCTTTGTTTTCACATTCGTCTTTTTGTTTTTATTTTTTTTTCTATTCTCACTAATGTCTTTTTGCAAGCCTTTGGGGAGGGTCGGGGGTAGGGGGGGTCTTTGGTTTTTGTTTTTTAATGTTACAGTTTAGTAATTTATATTCCCCAGTCACTTCGTAGGTTGTGAGCGTCTGTATGCGTAGATGTGAATCACAGTGGTGTAGTGGGGGGGAGGGGGCGCTAGGATTTCAATGGTGCCCAAGGATTACCAGCACCCTGCCTTGGAAGATGGAGTTTACTCAGACATGACTGCCCGAAACAAGGTCCATTTCATGTCACTCAGTTGTTGAATTGTTTAGGTCATTTAAATTAAAATGTGTGCTTCAACCTAAAATGTTTTAATAATCTGTATTTCTTATGATTTTAACACTATGAGCTGCCTGTCTGCAAAATCAAGTAACCAAAAGGCACCTAGAAATGATGGAGCATTGTAGATTTTTACCACGCCGATTCCTAGCCGTAACTTTAAGAGGGCATTGTGCAATAGTTAGTTGTTTCCTTGTTCAGCTATTTCAAAAGCTGCTTTAACTTGTGGATGTGTCTTTGTATATAATGACTTCTAATCACTAGAGTTAATTATATTCTGTTATGTTTGACCAGAATGATAGGATGAGAGCTGGTGATGGTTTAGTGCCTCTGCCCGTTGTCCACCATTCACACTAAGGATGATCAAGCTTCCCGCGCATCAGCTCCTTATTTCTGAAAGATTAGCCGCTAGGCCGTTGTTTGAGGTATCGATGAAGTGATTGCATTTCAGTACCTTCATTCATTCAGTGCACAACATGCTAACCTAAAAGCAGATTAAAAACTGATAAAGCCCCCCATCTAGAGTCATCTAGACGTGTAATTCCTCTCTGTGTGGGGTTGACGAGGCCAGGTGTGGAGGGAGGGAGGGATGACGACATTAGGCGGAAAACACAGGGTGTTTGGGGGTGAAGACGCCTTGATTCTCTCTCTGGACCTGTCACTCACTTGCTACGTGACCGAAACAAGTCACTTTACCTCTGTGCCTCAGTTTTCCCATGCATTCAAAAGATAAAAGTACAAATGGGGATTCTAAATGTTTGTCAGTGCTTTGAGATCCTTGACCCAACAGGTGCTATTGGAGTGTAATCTCTTACTCTTGCATGTTTCTTTGGAGTCACGAGATAATCCATTTTAACCCAAAGTCATTGGCTTATTTATATGAAGACCAGGATGTTCACGTACCTCAGGGACACTTAAGAGTTAGAGGTGCACATATATTCCAAAAGGGTGCAACAGACACAGCGTATCCCCCCGCTTCGGTTTTTGTATATTTTTGCTCTTTGGTTTTTTTCTCAATCATAGCTACTTCGTGCTTGGTCTCTGTTGTCTTAAGCTGCAGTATCCTGTACTAGCATATAATATTCCCATACCAAAGTCATGGGGAAACCAACATTATTTTTTTTTGGTTTATTTATACTATATTCTGCATACAGTACTTTAAATGCCAATTACAGTGCAATCTTTATTTATTGTAAAAAATTTTAAATGTACTTATATACTAATTTTCCCTTGTAGCATGTTGTTATTATTTTTTTTTTTTGGTATGTGTTTTATACTTTTGTAATTCTAGGTCACTCTGTTCTTTGGCAATCTCTGTAGTAGTATTAATCACCTGGCAATTTCTTGTATTTTTAAGGAGAAGAGCATCTAGTGCATTAAATGCCAAAAAAAAAAAAAATCCATTATCAGTGATTGAAACGTTTACATGTACCCCCCCAAATCATAATCATCTCTTGAAAGAAAGTGGTAAGATCAACAAATTATTCCATGTGCCTATAATGATGTAGTAAATAATAGAGAATTTTGTATTTTATTATTGACTATAATCAGCGGTTTGATTAGCCTTGCAAATTAATGGCACCAAGGTAAATATATTTTTGCCGAAGTTCTTCTGAAACTCGTCCGTCTATTTAAGTAAATGTGTGCTATGATACTCTCTGACACAGCATCTGCACTTTCGGATACGATTTCATGCAGGTGTTTCAGGAAAAAGGCATGTTTGGGGCAATGAAGATTCAACTGAGTAAAAAAAAACCCTACTGGTTACAAAGGAAAATAGCCCTTTGGGGAGCGCTTCAGCACTGTGAAGGAATTCTCCGAATCGGTGACCCTTCCTGCCGTGAAGTGACACCAAACTTGTTAGGAAGATCTGACCTTTCTGAGACTTCATCCTGCCTATTTCACCAGCAGGAAGCTGACGCGTGTGAAACACAAGCTGACGGCACTTTATTTTATTGCTCTCCACACGATTTTGGTATTTGTTAGTGTCCCTTTCTTCAGAAAACGGTTGCTCTATGTGGCACTGTGCTCTAGCACACATATGTAGTGATATTCATCCTAGCTATCTACTGCCGTGACACCCGAACAATAAAATAAAGTGTTATAGGAACCTTCCCTTCCTTGCTCTTTTGTGGTCAATAAGAGGAAGCAGCTGGCTCTTCCTATGCGCTGCTTCCCCGTGCCCGGCTCACCCCTGGCCCATAAACGCCTGTTGTATCACATGATGCTAATGGCCTTAGGTTCCCAAAGAAATCCTTTAAAAAGAGAACTTGTTTCGAATAACGTTTTGTTTTTCGTTTTGTTTCTCCTTGTCAGATGCCTTGTTCGTATCGACTTGAAACGTTGGCATTTTCTAACCGTGTTCTGTTGGCGGGGGCCATCCCGTGTTCATGTCAACAGGGAAGAGTGCCCGCATTGAGTGTGTTTGAATGTGATCCTTGCACAGTTCGTTAAATTGAAAGACAAAATGTTTTTACCTCACTGTTGGACATACATTCCAAGTTTTTCAACTCTAGGGGAGAAAAAAAAAAGAAAAAGAATCATGTTTCCCTGTATTGTAAATTTTAAGACTATTTCATATACCTTGTATTAAAACTGCCATATCGATTTTAATGTATAGATTTTGCAAATATTATGCTCTATGTAATACCTAACTGTATCTGTAGTGTATATGTAATATATTTATGCCCAATAAATGTTTTAATTCTTTCTGACTTTGGGTTTTTCTGCCTTTGATAGGATGGCCGCTGCTGCTAGTTTCTAGGCACTGTGAGTTTTTAGACCCTCTTCCAGCATTGTGCATTAAAAGACCTTTGGGGAACACACACAATATAGCATGAGTGCCACCCAAAGGAACCGCAGAACTCGCCTCCTGCCGGCTGAGACATGGCAGAACTGATGCCCCCCATCATGTAGACTGATATTTCAAAAGAAACTTCAAATGGAGATATCTTTGTAAAATCTAGAGAAAGACATACATCATCTGAAATACTTCTCAAACAGTGCGTGGGGCGACCTAGGCCTGTTTAAAATGACACTGTGTGTGGAGGGTATACGTTCCCTCTTGCCTGACATTTCATTTATACAACAAAACATAGGTATCCACAATCCACACCTCCCTCTGTCCACCTAGCACACGGCGCCTTCCTCACCTGACTCTCAATCCAACTACAGCAGCAATAAAGCATAGTGTTCCTATAGTGGCTGGAAATCATGTGGTTAGATTGTTTTGCTAGAAATCTCTATTCCCTGCCCCTAGCTCCCCCGGACACGGGGGGATGTTCTGTTTCTAACTCAAAGTCCATATATAAAGATGGATGGTCACTCTTAGGTAAAGACAGCAAAACCATGAGAATTTTGAGTGCTTCTGACATGCCATTAAAAACTTTTTTTTGCAGTCATAACTGCCCTCAAGAAGATCTAAATGGGGGAGGGAGGAAAAAAAGATATAAATGGAAGAGGAGTTATTTGCACTAGATTTTGGAACCCTGACCAAAGAATGCGGAATTATAAATTGGCAGGGGAAAAAACTGAGAACCGATTTCCACTTATACACAGAAAGCTAGGAGGATCAAAACCTGGCAGTGTGTCCCTTTCGAGCGGTCTTGGAAAGGTCTCAAACAAATGGCTGAAGCTGTCCGATTCCCAGAACCGACTGCTTCGCCTCCTTCATATGTGCAGAAGCCTGTGAATTTGAAAGGAAATGGAAGGTCCCTACTCCAGGAGACGCTCACCGTAGTTTTCCCAAGAGAGTCAGGAGTGCCTCACCCCAAGAACCTCAGGGTACCAAAAAGATGGCCCATGAAGTTTCTCGGCCAGTCACCCTTTAGTAGTGGTACAAAATGTTACCTGCGCCTTCACCTTACTCTCCGCGAGCTGCATGTGGGCCGAGAAAATGACTCTTTCTGGGGTAAATGTGTTTTCAGTTTCCCCAGGGATTGTGTGGAGCCCTGACTGAGAGGCACTGCCCTGAGAGGGAACTATCTGCTCTCCCGAATCCCTGTTTCAGTTCGCCTTCGAAGGTGAACCTGGGGTCTGAAGAAAGGTGCTAATGGAGGGAAAAGACCCAAGTTAGTCACTGTGAAGCTTCTCAAGACCACAGAGCGAAGGAGCTGCAGCAGACACTGCAGAGCTGCAGGAGATCTCTCTCGAATTCAGGATAGGCCATGGGAAAGGAAGACTTGGACAAGAAGAGGAAATGGTCTTGGGAACAAAAGGACAGTAGAATGAAAACGGACCGCTTACTGCTGTAGAGTTAGTTCCCACACATAGCGACCCTACAGCAGTGGTTCCTGACCTTCCTACTGCCAAGACCCTTTCATACAGTTCCTCATGGGTGGTGACACCCCCCCCCCCCATCTAATTATTTTTGTGGCTACTTCAAAACTGTCGTTTTGCTACTGTTATGAATCGGGCGACCCCCAGATTGAGAACCGCAGCCCTGTAAGATAAGCTAGAACCAGCCCCTGTGAGTCTTGAGATGGTCGACTCTCGATGGGAGTCCAAAGCCCCCTCGTCCTAGCAACTGGTGATTTCAACCTGCTGACCTGGAGCCCTGAGGGCTCCGTGACAACGGACCAAATATCCCTGTCACCCGCGCCATTGAAGGGGAGGGAAGCTTCAGATGAAGATCAGGCTGAGACTTCAAGTACCAGAAACAAAGGGGAAATGTGAATTTCCAGAATGAAAACGCAGCGATCGATGGGCATCCGGCCTCAACCAAGAGATGCCCTCTATCAACTTCCAAACAAGAGGGCCAAGAGAAGTTTCCCTGAACCGTCAAACAATAAGCAGGTCGCAGTGATTAGGAATCGGATGGCTTTCGGACTTCTCAACCTGGAATGTTCAAAGTGGAAAGTCAGCTAAAGCAGTTCAAGATTTTGAGAGGAAGAGACTTTACACACCACACACACACACGACTGAGAAGTGGTTATTTGAAACAAACCCCACCAGGATGTCTTGCCTTGGACTAAGTAAGCCTAATCATTAAATCTACATAGGTTACTTTGGAGAATGAACTCCTGTCCCAGGGTCCTGTCGATTCCTATCCTGTGCACAGCAGAGCGTGCCCTTAAAATTCGCACAGAGAATAACCCTATCTAGGGTTCTTATGTTTCAAGATTGACTAGCAGTGCCTTTCTAGTCATTGTTTGGGAGAGCAAGAGGGAAGATTCTATTTTTTGTTTTCCCTATTTTAACTTTTAAATTTTTGTTTGGGTTTTTTTTTTAATCACTTGATTGGGGCTTATACAATTCATCACAATCCATACAAAAGTTCATTGTGTGTCAACCACATTTGTACAACGGTTGCCCTCATCATTCACCTGACCTTTGCTTTCTATTTAAGCCCTTGGCATTGGCTCCTCATTTTTCCCCTCCCTCCCCACACCCCCTCCCTCATGAACTCGATAAGTTATAAATGGTTATTATTTTGTCATATCTTACACTGTCTGATGTCTCCCTTAACCCACTTCCCCGTCCAAATCCCAGGGAAGAGATTAGTTGTAGATCTTTATAATCAGTTCCCCCTTTCAATCCCACCTGCCCTCCATCCTTCTGGTAAAGCCAGTCTCACCACTGGTCCCAAAGAGTTCATCTGTCCTGAATTCCACGGGTTTCCAGTTCCTATCTACCAGTGTGCACCCTCTGGTCTAGCCAGATGTGTCAGGTAGAATTGAGATCATGATAGTGGGCAGAAGGAAAGTTGTATGCTTCATCGTTGCTACACTGCATCCCGACTGACTCATCTCTTCCCTGTGATTCCTCTATAAGGGGAAGTCTTTTGCCTACAGATGGACTTTGGGCCCCCAACCTGTGCTCTCCATCACTTATAATCTAAAAAAAAAATAGGTGTGTTGGCATATACTGCACATATAATTTAATTGTTCAATCAAATCAACAAGTTGTACAAATTCACAATCTATTTCAGAACATTTCCTCATATTTAGATTGCCATTTACCCAAAATCTACCCTGCCATGCCCCTAGGTAATTATTAATCCAGTTACTGTCTATCCAGTTACTTACCTATCCTGAATGTCATATACAGAAAATCATACAAAACACAAACAGGAAGTGAACCAAAGAATCCAACAGCATAGACTAGATAGAGTAGAAAACCCTCAAATCAAAACCAAAACAAAAACAAACTTGCAAATGTTCCAACAGGATAATCAAATGATAAGATATTACACTTATTTTAATCATTTTATTGGGGGCTCCTATAGCTCTTATCACACACAGTCCATCCATCCATCCATTGTGTCCAGCACCTTTGTACACGTTTCCATCTTCTTCAAGATGTTTTCTTTCTACTTGGGCAGTTGGTATCAGCTCATTTGCTTTCTCCGCCACCCTTCCTCCCTCATGAACCCTTGATAATTATAATCTTTTTCATGTCTTACATTGATGTTTCCTTTCACCCACTTTTTTGTTGCCTGTCCCCAAGAGAGGAGGCTATATAGAGATCATTGTGAACCGCTCCTCCTATCTTCCCCCCACCTTCCCTTTCCCTTCCTGGTATTGCTATTCTCATTATTGGGCCTGAGGAATTTATCTGATTTGGATCCCCTGTGTTTCCAGCTCTTATCTTTCAGTGTACATGCTCTGGTCTAGTCATATCTGTAAGGTAGAATGTGGGTCATGATATTGAAGGGTGGGGGGAAGGGGGTAGGGAGGATGCATTAAAGAGCTAAAGGAAAGTTGTATGTTTCCTTGGTGCTATACAGTGATGCCCAGTTGTCTATAGATGGTCTTTGCTACACGCTGCGCCACCTCCTCATTCATATTGACATGATTTTTTGTTCTAGGTCTTTGATGCCTGACACCTGATCCCTCAACACCTCATGATCACACAGCATAGTATAAGGCGTAACATTTTTAGCTACATCTACTGTACTTGACTATACAGTGTGTCTTTTGCCTGACAGCAAGGCTATTCACATCCTTGGACTATGGGCAGAGGGGATTCATCGGAGCTTTGATGTGTTTTTGGTGTGTTTGTTGGTGCCATCTAGTCAGTTCCAATTCATAGCGACCCTATGTGGCATACAACAGAATGAAGCACCACTCAGGTCTGTGCCATCTTGCGGCCACTGTGTCAGTCCATCTCCTGCAAACCCGTTGTGAGCTTCCACTGCCCTCCTTAGACTTCTGCAAACCAGGTGGTCACAATTTAAGCTCTGAACCCATTTCCTCCTTCAGCTTTGGCTTTATTATTTCCAATTCTTGGATCACGCAGACTGTTGCACATCTTCCATGTGGACTTAGTTGATGCCTCCCTTAGATGACTGCTTATTTGAAGACAGCCTTTAAGAACTCAGACTTTGAGAGAGAGGGGGGATACCTGATGGGGCTTGATCAAGGGTAATGTAACCAAGAGGAAATACTGACTCCCAAATGAAGGCTGAGCTTGATAGTGGGACAACAGGAACATAAAAGGAAACAGAGGAAGGAACTAGGAGGCAAAGGTAACATATAGAGGTCTAAATATGGTTATGTACTTATGTAAATATATTTATGATGATGGGAGAATAGATCTATGTCCATATACTTATAGGTTTAGTTAATACTAAATTAGGTAACAGATGGACATTGAGCTTTCACTCAAGTACTCCTTCAATGCAAGAACACTTAGTTCTATTAAATTAGCATTCCATGATGCTCACCTTCCCAATGCAATCTCTGAAAACAAATGTGTGCATAAGAAAATGTAAAGAAAGCAGATAGTGCCTATCAAAAGATACAATGTCTGGGGTCTTAAAAACTTGAAGGTAAACAAGTGGCCAGCTCTCTCAGAAAAAACAAAGCCCACATGGAAGAAGCACACCAGGCTATGTGGTCACGGGGTATTGAAGGGACCAGGTATCAGGCATCTAGAAACAAAAAAATATCATTGTGCACCCACCTTCCCGATACGATCATTGAAGACAAATGGGTGCATAAGCAGATGTGGTGAGAAAAACTGATGGTGCCTGACTATCAAAAGATATAGCATCTGAGGTCTTGAAGGCTAGAAGGTAAAAATAAGTGGCCATCTAGCTCAGAAGCAACAAAGCGCGCATAGAAGAAGCACACCAGTCTGTGTGGTCATGGGGATCAGGGGTCAGGCATCAAGGAGCAAAAAAATCATATCATTGTGAATGAGGGGGAGTACAGTTTGGGGAGGCAACTGGACATCCCCTAACAGAAGGGTTGCGGGGAGGAGATGAGCCATTCAGGGTGCACTGTAGCAACGGTGAAACTTAAAACTTCCCTCTAGTTCTTAAATACTTCCCCCCCTGTCATGACCCCAATTCTGCCCTACAAATCAGGCTAGACCAGAGGATGTACACTGGTACAGATAGGAACTGCAAACACAGGGAATCACTTCGGACCACTACGTTAATTGTTGACTTGTACAGAGTAAGCATATGAGTGACTGGATGCGACACAGATAAAGGGGGTTGGTGGTAGGGCAAAACTTTCAATGGCACACATTCACAGAGACAGAACCATGCCCACCAGACTAATACACATCATAAGAAAGCAAGGAAGGTGTTAAAATAATCAATATATGGTAGACCTGGGCTGCCATTCATTGGGCACCCTTGAAGCAAGAATTCAAAGCCAAATGACCACAGATTTCAAGATGCTGGGATCATCATCATCTCACATGAGGCTGGTTCATCCTAAGTCCAAAGGAACATGTCATTTTCTTAAATCTGCTACAGGTCAGTTTGCTTAGTGAGATTTCCACATCTTCATGGCCTATGAAATAAGTATGCCTCAAAGGACAGATTCTAGCTCCCCAGTAATCTATAGCGCATGGTCTGGGGATCACTAAAGAACTGGTAGAATCTAGATCCGCTTGGTTTCTATATAGGCATTGTTAAGCATTTTTTTTCTTGGTGGGAGGTCACTCTACTCAGTTCATCTACAAGCAGTCTGCAATCTGAGTATGTGCTCTCTGAGACAGACATATCTTTCTCCCACCACCCCCACACCATCCTGTCTTGTATTTTTCAGTATGGTTTGCTTAACATTCTTGTAGGAGTGCCTGTTGACTTGGGGTGCCCTTAGCAGATGTATGGCAGTAGCTGAATGATCTGCCTCTCACAATCACACACACACACACCCCATACACACTTCTTGAAAAATTGACCCCAGGTGAGGTGTCCTCCGTCGAAGTGGTTTCTTTAAAGATGGACGTATAAAGTGGTGATGTATGGATCATGGATTTTAGGCAGGCTCTCAACCTTTCTGCTTGGGAGGTCAGACTAGATGACATGACCTGAGAGCAGAAGACTGCTTATGTCTTGGTGTTTAGCCTTACAAACTCATGAAATATTTCTTCTTGGAGCCTGACTAACTTCACTCACCATAAGACTGTGCGGCTTCTTGCACGTCATGAGCTGTTCAGAGTTTCATCGTGGTTGTTCAGGGCAACATGTGGTTGTCCATTGTGTGTTTGTCCCAGCTTTCTTAATCTAGTCTATTGATGGGCATTTGAGCTATTTCCAGCTTCTTGATGTTGTGAAGTGTGCTGCACTGAGTATGAGGGAGGGTACATCTGTTCACTTTCTGTCTCTTCTTTAGGATATGTGCCCAGCAAAGACTGAGATGTATTCCCAGATGGTTAGGTACCCTTATATCTCTTTGCAGAGCGATTGTACATATTTACAAGCCCACCAGCAATGTATGAGTTCCATTCTCTCCACACCTGCTCCAGCATTTGTTGTTATCTGTTTTTTTTTAATTGAGCAATCCTTGTAGGTTTAAAGTGATAGCTCATTGTTGTTTTTGTTTGCTGGGTGTGTGTGTGTGTTTGTGTGTTAGTGGTTGTGAACATTTCTTCATCAGTGTGTGTGTTAGCCATTTGAATGTTGTCCTCTATGAAGTGTCTATTCATGCCCTCTGCCCACCTTTTGATTGTATTATTTAGGTATTTTTGTCTTACTGAGGTGTTACAGAATTATGTAGATTTTAGTAATGTGTCTTTGAGTCATTATTTTTTTTTCCAATCCATGGGCTCTAGTTTGATGCTTCTAATGAAGCCTTTCATGTGTTTTGCTTTCCAGAGGTCTCGGTGATTTGTTTTGTCTCTCATTGGGTGGCTTCATCATAGTTAGTCATCTGTGGATTGAGTTTTGTCCCAGTTTTCACACTGAGGGTCCTTCTCGCTCTGAGGTGTACATTTAGACCTATAATCCACCATGAGTTTGTTTTTGTGTCTGGGCATTGGTTTGGCTCCTGATTGATTTCTGCAGAGAGCTGATGTTTCCAGCACCATTTATTGAACAGAGTGCCCCTTTCCCGTTTATTTATTTGGTCTTCCTCTTTTTCCATTCTTATTCCTCAGGTCTCTTCCCAAGTCACCGATTCTATTATCTCTTCATTTATCTTCTGGAATGTCATTTGGTTAAAGAGGTTTAGTATTTCATTTCCTCTGTTGTTTGCACACGTGCCTCCCCACATCTCTGAAAGACCCTAAGCTTTATTCTTCTCAACAATGTTTGAGGTCATTGTGGGGCCTCTTTGTCAGAGCCCTCCATTTGGGTGACTTTCAGTTGCCTGTGTTTGTTTTCTTAATTTGGGGCATTTTCTGTGTTTGACTGCGGTGTCCTTTGCATCATGATCCAGCTGTTAGGGGGGTGTGAGCTACTGGATGTTGTAAAGATAGTTGACTCTGTCTAGTGAGGGGAGAGAAATCTTAAAGGAATCAGGAAGGCATCCTGTGATGAAATGGGGAAATGGGAAAGAGATGGTTAGTGGGGGAAATTGGGGCCGTAGAGAGAAAAAAATAAAAGCAATAGTAAACATAGTAGACAGATGTCTAGGTAGGCCAACAGATTTGTCAAAAGAATGGGAAAATCTACTTTTAAGATGGGTAATCAGAATTCATCAGAAATATATATTCATCAGAAATATATTTCACAAGGAAAAAGAGAGTAAAAAAAGGTAGTGAATGGATGTGCAGGGAAGAGGGGTGACCAGAGATCCGGTGGGCACTCTGCGTGTGCTTTCTCACAAGTACAGTCTCCAGCCGCAGCTGATAAGATTGGCACCGTGCACTGGCTTGTATATTGCAAAAATGGAAGGCAGCAGAGTTGGCCAACCACCCCAGTACTCCCATTGCTCAAGGAACACACCATGCAACCACAAACTCACTTACTTTCAATGATACAAGGTCATGATTGAGATTTTTTTTAAGAGTATGGAAAAGGGTATACATATGATTCAACTAAACTCACTATCATAAATTTCTAGACTCATAACGACTCTACAGGACAAAGCCGAACTGCCGCCGTCGGGTTTTTGAGACGGAGTATTTATGGGAGTAGAAGGTCTCATCCGTCTCCCATGGAGTGACGGGTGATTTCGGAGAGCCCATCTTGAGGTCAGCAGCTCGACCCAGGGTCCACATTGCCACCAGCCCTCCTGAGACATAAGAGAAAACTCTCTGCCATCGAATCGATCTGCTTCCTAGCCACCTGCCTATAAGATAGAGGTTCTCAACCTGTTGGCCGAGACCCCTTTCCCAGGCGTGGCCCTGTTCATCACAGTAGCAAAATGACCATGATGAAGTAGCAACGAAAATAATTTTGTGGTTGGGGGTGGGGGTCACCACCACTTGAGGAGCTCTATGAAAGGCTATCGGTTTTAGGAAGGTTGAGAACCCCTGCCCTAGGACAAGGTAGAGCTTCCGAGACTGTAACTCGTTGCCAGACTAGACGCCCTGCCTTTCTCCCAGGGAGGGGCTGTTGATTTCAAATGGCTTCCCTGGCAATCAGCAGCTCAGTGCTCACCCCTACACTACTAGGGCCCATAGCTATGCGACGCTAGGGTGTAGATGTAAGAAAGCTGCTGAGATGGAGTTCAGAAGATGTCTGGTGAGGGCACGAGAATCTACTGAAGCATCTCGTCCATTGTTAGGTTCTAGCAAAAGAGTGCTATTCTCCAGAAAAGCGCTTGTTCGCCCAGGTGCCTATCTTCTCTAAGGTCTCAAGCCCCGAGATTTTCTTTCCTCCAACCAGTAATCAGATTTCTTAAGAGAACTTGTAAGCATCTTTCTGAATCAGTTCAGTCTACTTGCTCAGTGGGGAGGGCCTGGTGATCATTTCTATCCTGCCGATGGGAAAATGAGTACACTCTTGTAAAATATGTAGACTCTTTGTAAAGATCTTGCCCTGTGTTAGTACCGTAGACATAAAACAAAGACTAGAAGGAAGATAGGAAAGGACTGGCATGTTTCATTCATCTAAAGTAGAGAAAATGATTTTAAAAATCACGGAGATAGAAAGAAGGTACCTGAATTTTTTTTCTGGTTCATTTCCCGTCACGTATACCGATGATTTACTAATAAGTCTAAAGTCATTCAGACTTTTTCCTTATTAGGCCTCATCATCATCATGCCACCCTCATCAGTAGATCAGCGTGACATTTTGAGGAGGGACAGGTGATCAGGGTCCCTAACCCAAATAACCAAACTCCTTGCCCTTGAGTCGAGCCCTCCTCACTGCGCCCCTAACCGACAAAGTAGAACTACCTTTGTGGGTTTCGGAGGTTGCCTCTGTTTATGAGAGCAGACAGCTTCATCTTTCTCCCCGGGAGAGGCGAGTGGTTTTCAACAGCTGGTCATGTCGCTTGCAGCCAACTCGTAGCTCACGATGCCCCCAGGACTCCTTGTCAACTAAATTATGGCATAGGGTTGGAGAGCTGATGAAACGCTGAGTGTACGTTGCCCTCGCAGCTGACAACCAACTGCTCCTGGCGATCCTTCATAACCGGAATGGAGAAGCAGGCCTTGACCACATCACTAGCTACACATTCGTTACTAGAAGTACGGATGCACTCAAGTAATGAAACCACCTGCAGTTTTGAGTCAGCACCTGGTTAAGTTTATCATCTACTCTCATTCTCTGAGATCCATCGGATTCTTGAATACATGAGTTAAATGAATGTTGTGGGAATCACCACCCCTGTATTCTCCAAGTTCTTGATGGTGGCAGTAATCTCCACTATCGCTCTAGGGATACAGTATTGCTTTAGATTTACTAGTTCCCTAGGCAGAGATGGTTCTAATGGCTTCTCCTTCGCCTTCTCTACCATAGTCCTTACTCCACACATCAGGGACCCAACATGGGGGTCTTCCAGCTGCTGAGCGCCTCTCAGGAGTGAAGAAGCTACTATAGGGTGAGTACAGACCCCACTGGGCCATTGTGAGGCAAACTTGAGTCAAGACTCCAATGATAACCTTGATCACCATATGCCTTCAAAACCTTTTGGGTCTCCTGACGTTAGTGTCAGGTCTGTGCCAGTGCAAATTAATCCCTGAAAATTCTGATTATTTCCTTTTCCCCAATGAACAGTCAAGTCAGTCTTGTAAAAGACTGATGACAAGTGGGGTCTGACATCAAATGAGTTGTGGGAACTGGAAAAAATCTGGGAATTGATTGAGGGGTCATGAATCTATAATCAGGTAGTTTGAGTTGGACTGTCATTGGTGACATACTGGCTTTTTGTGCGAATGCACAAGCCTAGCAGTTCAAAATCACCAGTTGCTCCATGGGAGAAAGTCAGGCCTTTCTACTCCTCTGAACAGTTGCAGTCTTGGAAACAGAAAGGGGCATTTCTACCCCGTACGATATGGTTACTATGAGTTGGCATTAATTTGATGGCAGTGGATTTGGGGTTTTTTTGGGGGTGTGTGGAGGGAGGGTTTGGTCATTTATCTGATTTAGAATTCTTCCACTTTTATACATCAAGTGAATATTTAGTAGATTTTCCATCTGTTTCATTCCTAGGGACACCTAAGCAGCCAGTTCCATATGCCTATATGAGTCAAGCTGATCTGATGACTACATTGACTCTGCTCTTCATTGTGATTGCAATACTCATGTTGAGTCTCTTGATCAGCACTGCCATTTGGCTCTTACCTTCACAGGAATGGGTGGGGTGGGATCATGGGAGCATTCAGCTCCATTGCAGGCAAATGTCTTCATGCGTGTAAGGCAGGTCCCACTGTCAAACTTGGCTGATGGAAAATAACAATCAAGGGAGTCTTCAGAGATGTTGTGACTCCCTTCACACATGTCTTCCTTACTGTTTTGAATAAAATGTGTGTTCTCAAAGCACTTCAATTTGCAGTGCCTCAGAATAAACCCATTTAACATGTCAATGTCCCTAAGACTTTGTAGACTTTCTACACTATACCAGGAGAGATCAAGCATGTCAATGACTTACTAGAGATCAAGCAGACCATGCTTCAGCAAATGAGCCAAATCAATGATCAGCTTCTTCTCTCACTTCTCCAGCAGATGCATTGGATGAAGAAGCTGGGCTTCGTGGGCCCACATCACGAAACTCAGACTGACTCAACCTTACATTCCTGGCGTCGCCCTGCACCTTTAATAACCATTCCCCCACGTATTCCTTAGGTTTCTGCCGACACATACACTTTGAGTATAATGTATGTCTGGATCATCTTCTGAACTTCATCTTTAGGGATTTGCAGTGACTTAAACCTAGTTATAGGTCTAGAAGCTCTAATGAGTGGTATTCCCTGGGAATTTGCAGCAAAATCTTGTAAGACCTCTGCTCAGGCAGTGTTCCAGATAGAGTCTGACGTACATATTAGTATGTACAGTGAGACCAATCTCAAGTGGGGATGGAGGGGACAATGATTTTGCTAATAATGGATTAGTCTCTAGTACTCTTTGACTTGTAATCTTACTGAAGATGACTTTATCTTGTAAATAGGAAATCATAAGGTATCCATAGACCCTTTTGTAGTTAATTGATTGCAGCAAGGCTATACAAGATCAGTACACAAAAGTCCATTGTGCTTCTATACACTGTGCTGGACAATCTGAAAAATGAGATGAAAACAGTTTAATATACAGTACTGAGTAAATGGCATGGGGACTATGTCTGATCTCAGGATACATGAGAGGAAAAGAGAATCCAATTCACCATCTGGCCAAGAAAGATTCCTATGAGGCAGATGTTAGACATCATTCTACCCTCCAACTTTCTGAATCCTAGTCTGACACCATCTGCCCCTCTCATGACACTCTCCTTGTTCCATCTGTTTCAGTGGCCACCCAGAAGCCACAGAGAATATGATGATAAGAGTGTACTAGGGAAACTAATAGGTTACAAAATGGTTCTTTTGACTGTAATTCCTCTTCTCAACCACGCTTGTAGGCACATTTCTCACTGGCACTTGGTCTCTTCCCATTTGTCTCATGGTCTCTGTGTGTCACCTCTGTTCTGGCTCATGGTCTTGGTGTGGTAGCCTCTGCTGCCTCCAACCCTTCAGGAAGCTTTGAAATCAGTGATAGTCCTCTTTGTAGATCACTTGCACCTAGCCCAGTTCCTACCTCTGAGAAGATGCGGAATAAATATTTTATCTCTTCTCCCATACTTCTCTTTATGGCTTTGTACACTTATCTGATATAGAGTGTTATTGTTCAACACTGCTAAAATTATTAGTATTTAAACACTTTTTCATCACATCCCCCAAACCCTATTGCCATTGAATCAGTTCTAATTCATAGCAACCCCCTAAGGTTCCTAGGAGTTAACCCCTTATGGGAACAAAACCCCCTTCACTTCAATATGATAATTACGCTTACCTCTATGCACTGTGAAATAAAGAAGACTAAATTCTAGTCTCCACAAAGATGATCCCATCTTCCTTTTATTCATATTAACTAGAAATTACCTGAATCTTCATATTTATTCCTCCTCCCTTTTTTTTGAAGCAGGCATATTAAACTTAAAAAGACCAAGATCTAATAGACACTAGAAACTGAGACTATGACTGAGGAAATCATGAACTAAAGAGAGTCGAAGGTTTTTACAGAAGCTAGAGCTGATATTTTCAAAGTGCTTTTAAATACATTCTTAGCAGCATACCACTGCTTTAAGCAAACAAGTATTTCTTTAAAGATGCTATTCATCTAGAAAATCCTTGTTTCAGCAGGTAGCAAAACTTACATGTCAGGAATCAGGAAACAAATGAAATATCAAGCAGAAATGAGTCAATGTGCCCAATGTTTCATTAGCACCATCCAGTGAAATCACATAGCCTGTCCGAATTGAAATCTGAGCTACACCAAGATCAGGTAGCTTGTACACAAATATGTTTTTCTTCAGTGTTCTAAGGGCCTGGGTTGTTTGTAGTGAAATAAGAAAACAAGGCTCTCCTTAAATCTACAAGTCATTCTTCCCTGTTCCTCCTTGGAAACAGCAGATTTACCCATCAGTTGTTTAAGCTGTGATCGATATAGTATTGCAAAATAGAAAAAACACATCATTTGATAATCATCAACAAAATAGATCTGGAAGAAAAGTCACAGATGTACTTTTTTCTCACATGAGATGTTTATCATGTCACCAGTTGAAAATTTGGGGGCAACGTATCACAGATTATGTGACTTCCGTGGACTAGTTCTGATTTATCTGTTTTAATTATGATGAGTCTTGTTAATCATATCTCTGTGAAAGAGGGAAGGGCAGAGTGGAGAACCAAAGCCCATCTGTAGACAGTTGGACATCCCCTTATAGAAGGGTCACAAGGAAGAGATGAGCCAGCCAGGGTGCAGTATAGCACCACCGAAACACAGAACCTTCCTCTAGTTCTCTAGTGCTTCCTCCCCACACCCACACCCCATCATGATCCCAACTTTACCTTATAAATCCAGCTAGACCAGAGTATGTACACTGGTACAAATAAGAGTTCGACACAGCACAGGGGAACCAGGACAGATAAACCCCTCAGGGTCAATAATGAGAGTAGTGATACCAGGAGGGGAAGGGGAAGATGAGGGGAGAAAGGGGGAACTGATCACAACTATGTACATGTAACCCCCTCCCAGAGGCACAGACAACAGAAAAGTGGGTGAAGGGATATATCAGTCAGTGTACGACATGAAAAAAATGTATAAATTATCAAAGGTTCATGAGGATGGGAGGGTGGGGGAGGAAGGGGAAAGATGAAAAGCTGGTACCAATGGCTCAAGTAGAAAGAAAATGTTTTGAAAATAATGATGACAACCTATCTACAAATGTGCTTGATGCAATAGGTGTGTGTACGGATTGTGATAAGAGCTGTAGGAGCCCCCAATGAAATGATTAGAGAGAAAAGAAAAATTAGTTTTGTTTTTCTTTTAGTTCTTCAAAGATTTCCTGGGTCCCTGGATGCCAAATTTCCTACTTGATTTCTTTATTTTTCAAATTTCATTTGACTGAGTTTTAGAATTCTGGGTTTTCATGGGAAGACACTGACTAAGAGCAAAAACATGAATCATGCTTTGGAAATTGTAATCTTTTCTCTGCACTACTGAGCACTATCATGACAGGCACTCACTTAGCCTGGTGCTTCTTCCTGCTCCTGCTAAGAAGACTGCACTACCAGTAAGTTGGGACCTGTGAACAGCTGATGGAACATGAGCAAGTTGAATGTGTCATTTTCCATTTGGCTACAGAACATCTCTTGTGAACCTCTTCCATCCCTCTGATCGATTATTAGCTGCATTCATAGGACCCTGCAGAGGACTCTGAGGAAGCTTGGGGGGGAAAGAGAGGTCCCACAGGCTGGTCAGAACCAAAATCTCTGCGCCGTCACTCAAGAGAGGAGAAGTATTAGTACAGCCAGTGCTTAAAAGACAGACATGGAAGTTTCAGCAGTATGCTCTTACACTGTTGTGTCATTAAATTTATGATTTGGTGAACTCCTTTGGGTGCAATAAAAATGAAAGCAACAGCTACTTCAGGGAATCAAAGCATAAGTTATAATACAAAAGAGAATTGTCAAAACCCACGTGCACAAAACCCACAATGCAGCGATACCGGACATACAGCTGGAACAATAGGCAAGGCTAAGTAATGCTTGTAACATTTCCTCCCACCCTCATATAACTTGGACTTTTTATACTTTCTAGATTTTGTCACTTGTGATCTAAATGATTTTTGACTATTTTTTTAAACCAAACACACCAGTTCTGTCAAGGAATTTTTTATTGATAAATAGGCATTCTATCCTTGATTCTTTTCTGGTTTGGTTTTTTTAAGTTGTATTGGTATATAACTCATGTACCATAGAATTCACTGGCTTAAAATATAGTCAAAAGAATTGTGTGATCATCACCACAATCCATTTTGGAACCTGTTCTTCATTTTTGAACCCATTACCCCCCAATCACCCTGATATAACCCTAAGAAAATAGTAATCTAATTTTGTCTCTGTGGAACACATAGCCTGGATTTTTTAACTCATTTTTCCCGTCTTATTGGCACATAATTCACACATCAAGCAATTCAGTAGTCCAATCATATGCAGAAGAATGATACAATCATTACTACAATCAACTTGAGACCTTTCTTTTCACGGTCAATTAACTTTTTTTTGTCAAGCATTCGCTTTTATTATAGGGTTGACACCATGGCTGTAACCAGGGGTTCAAAATAACCATTGTGAGGATTATGCCGAGCTTGCAACGTTTCCTTCCATTGTACACAAGTCACTGTCTGTTGAAACCAGCAACCTGGCACCGAACGACAACTTCTTTTGGCTTTCCCCACCACACAGTGCCAGGTAGACGGTGGAGCTGCTGGGTTGCTGGCATGGCAGTTGAAGCGTTGGGGTTTTTTAAAAAAATCATTCGGCTAAATCTTACAATGAGTTGTGTCATCACACTCTGTTCGAGTGCTCCTTCCCCCCTCCCACGTACAGTGTTTGCTCCCCCAACCTCTATCCTTGATTCTTGCCAATTTTTCATCACTGTTGTTGTTGTTGGTCACTATCCAGTGGTTCCAGTTCAGAGAGACCTTACATACCTGGCCCCACACCATCTTCATAATCCTTGGTTGGAGCCCATTTCTGCGGCTACTGTGTCAATCTCTCTCATTGAGGGTCTTCCTCTTTTACGATGCCCTTCTACAGTACCAGCCACTCTATCCTTCTCCTCAATGTAAAGGAGATCAACATCTTCACAACTGGACTAATAGGAAACATCATGATGATAACTAGATAGATCAATAGATAGATAGATAGATAGATAGATAGATAGATAGATAGATAGATAGATAGATGATAGATAGATAAAAAGTTGAAGTTGTCTTGCTTGAATCCACAATCAATGCTCATGGAAGCACAAAAGACATTGTATTAGGTCAGTCGGCTGCACAAGATCTCTTTCGAGTATTGAAGGGCAGGTATGTTACTTTGAGGACTAAGGTGCACCTCATCCAAGCCATGGTATGCTGTATTGCTTCATACACATGGGAAATTTGCCCATTGAATAAGACCAAAGAAGAATTGATGCATTCGAATTGTAGTGCTGGAGAAGGGTGTTCAAAGTACCATGGATTGCTAGAAGGACAAACCAATATGTGTTGGAAGAAGTAAGGCCAGAGTTTTCCTTGGAGACCAGAATGGCAAGATTTGGTCCCACATACTATGGACATGTTATCAGGAGAGAGCAATCCCTGGAGAAGGACACCATGTTTGGTAAAGTGGAAGGTGAAGGTCGTCACACGAGATGGATTTCCACCCTGGCTGCGACAATGGGCCCAAGCATGGGAACAATAGTGAGGATGGCCCAGGACTGTGCAGGGATGGCACCTAACAGCAACAACATATCCTCCTCCAGATGGTGTTTTTTTTTTCTCCCTAATAACATGCCCATCGTTCATGAGACAAAGTTTTGCCATTCTTGCTTCTAAGGAGCATTCTGACTTTACTTCTTCCAAGACAGATTGGATCATTCTTCTCATAGACCACAGCACTTTCAACATTCTCCAACTTCCACATACGTATGTAGTGATTGAAAGTACCATCACTTGGGCCAGATGCATCATAGTCCTCCCAGGAACACCCTTGTTCTTGAACATGTGAAAGGGGCTGTGTGCAACAGATCCACCCAAAGCCATGTCATTTGATTTTTTAAACTGCTGCTTCCATGAGCGTTTTCATATCCAAGCAAGACTAAATTCTTAACATTGTCAAAAGTTTCTCGTTTATCATGATGTTACCCAGAGAGAAAATACGGAAACCCAAATGGAGGCTGAGCATGATAGTGGGACAAGAGGAAAGTAAAAGAAAATAGAGAAAAGAACTGGGGGGCTAAAGTGCATTTATAGAGGTCTAAATACAGGCATGTACATTGGTGACTATATTCATATATGACGATGGAGAAATAGATCAACGTGCAAATACTTATAGGGTTAGTATTAGGACAGCAGATGGGCATTGGACCCCCCACTCAAGTACTTCCTCAGTGCAAGAATATTTTGTTCTATTAAATTGGCATTCCATGATGCTCACCTTCCTGATACAATCACTGAAGACAAATGTGTGCATAAGCAAAGGTGGTGAAGACAGCTGATAGTGCCCAGCTGTCAAAAGATACAGCATCTGGGGTCCTAAAGGCTTGAAAGTAAACAAGCAGCCATCTAGCTCAGAAGCAACAAAGTCCACATGGAAGAAGCATACCAGCCTGTGTGACCACGAGGTGTCGAAGGGATCCAGTATCAGGCATCAAAGAACTAAAAATTATATCATTATATATGAGGGGGAGTACAGATTAGGGACCTAAAACCCATCAATAGGTCAAGTGACATCCACTTACAGAGGGGTTGCATGGAGGAGATAAGCCAGTCAAGGTACAGTGTAGTAATAATGAAATATGCAACTTTCCTCTAGTTTTCAAATGCTTCCTCCCACTATCATGATCCCAATTCTATCTGAAAAATCCAGCTAGACCAGAGGATGTACACTGGACCCCCAAACATGGGGAATTTAGGACAGATGATCCATTCAGGACCAGTGGTGGGAGTGGTGATACCGGGAGGGTGGAGGGATGGTGGAATAGAAAGGGGGAACCAATTTCAGGGATCTACGTATAGCCTCCTCTCTGGAATATGGGCAACAGAGAAGAGACACATCGAACAGTGTATGATATGAAAAAGTAATAACAATTTATAAATTATTAAGGGTTTGTGGGGGAGGGGAAATATGGGGAACAAGTATTGGGGGTCTAAGTGGAGGGAGGATGTTTTGAGAATGATGGTGGCAACAAGTGTGCAAACGTGGTCTGCATGCAATTGATGTATGTATTGATCATAATGAGAGGTGTATGAGCCCCCAGTAAAATGATTTATCATGACGTTATCTATTGGTGCAGTTGGTGAGGATTTTAGTTGTCCTTGCAGTGAGTTGTAATCCATACTGAAGGCTGCAGTCTTTCTCATTTTCGGCAAGTAAAGTTGTCTGACCAGCATATCTCAGTTTGCTAATACACTTTCCCTAATCTTGATGCCATGTTTTTAGCATACAGTTTGAATCAGTACAGTGAAAGGATCCAACCCTGACACACATTTTTTTCTTGATTTAAAGCCATACGGCAGTATTATTACCTTGTTCTCTAAGACTGCCTCTCGTTTTATGTATGCCTCCACATGAATACAATGAAGTATTATGGAATTTCCATTCTTTTTGATGTAATCCATAGTTTGCTATGATCCACACAATCAGATGCCTTTACATAGTCAATAAAACACAAGAAAACATCTTTCTGGTAGTCTTTGCTTTCAAACAAGGTGCATCTGACCTCAAAAATAATATCCTTGGTGCCACATCTTCCCATGAACCCAGTTGCTTGAATTCAGAAGTTCCCTGTTGATGGCAAATATTATGCAATTATCTTCAGTAAAATTTAACGTATGTGTGATATCAATAATATTGTTCAATCACTACTCTCTTCTGCTGGATCATCTTTCTCTGGAATGAGTACAAATAAGGGTCTCTTCAAGTATTTCCATACTTTCTTTTTATTAGGCATAGTTTCCTTTCCTTCTTTGAACAGACTTAAATTATGAAGTAAAATAATTTTCCAGATAGTCCAGTATTTGGGCAACCTCAGAAACTTTCTTATTGAACAATGTTTTCTTCACAATTGGCTTTTTTTAATTTCCTTGCAGGCTTATATGTTTTTGTTTAAAATGAAACATTTGAAGATTATAAGGGCAATTCTAGAAAAAGCATTTTGTTCTCTCAGAGTGTGTTGTATATATCTGTTTAATTAATTAAAATTTTTTTGTTTTGTAAAGTCTATTCTCTATCATGTGTGGTCACTGGTCTCTGTTTGGTGAAGTTAATGCTAAGCTGATGATGAGACAGATTTTTTTTTATGTCCATTCTTCCCTGCATTGGTGGTAGGAATTCACTGTTCTTGGACTTGTGTGAACTCTGTATGCTGCTTTTAATATTTTGGACTGTTCTTTCCCTGGTCTCAGTTAGTTTCTTCCTACACACCATCTGGTCTACTGTACATTTGAGTAGCACACTCTGAAGACCTGCAGAGTTTTCTGTGTTGTGCCCTCCTCTCCAGGACTCTGTGAACTATGAACTATGCTGTCTCTATGAACTGTCAGCTTCAATGTTGCAACGCAGGCATTGGAAAGGTTCTCAAGACAGAGCTATCATCAGAGTCCTTCAACCTGTTCCCATCTCTCAGGGATCCCTACCCTCTGTTGTTTGACCTCCAATGTCTCGAAAATCGTTTCGAATATTTATCTCAAACTTTAATTGTTTTAGATGAGAAGGAAAATCAGGTCTCTGCTACTCTATCTTCCTGTCCTGAATCAGAGTGTGTAATGAAAAGGGATTTCAGTTTATTCTTTATTTATTGCTGGTATTCTAGTATATAGGTATACAACAATTTTTTAATTCTTCCACTATTTGATGGATCTTTTTATTGTGATTTTAATTTTAATTTTAGTGGTCTATTATATTATTAATAGTAAATTTACTGAACATAGTTAAAAACTGGTAATATTTTCATTTCTTTTATTCAGAATGAAATTGCCGAGTTTTATGATAAGTTCACTTTTTAAGGAGCAAATTATTTTCCAAAGTTGCCGTACTATTTTGCATTTCCACAAGCAACATATGAAAATTATAGCTGCTGTATGTGTGCCAGAACACTTAGAATTGTTAGTTAAAATTTCTTTAGTGAGCATACGATGGTAACAATTACTATTAATCTTGAGAATTTTTTATGTGCTTACTTATTTGTCTTGTCACTTGAGTATTTTATATTGATTTCCTATCTCATTATCTAGATAAACTAATTTATTAATTCCAGTAGCTAGTTTGTGTTAAATTCTCTGGGATTTTTCTATGTGAAAGAACATGTTGCTTGTAAATAAGGATAGTCCTACTTCTTTTCTGACAACATATCTGTGCTTTATATTTCTTTTTCCCCCTTATTATACTGGTTAGGAGTTCCAATACAACACTGATTAGAAGTTAAATGGTGAAATAAGACTGTCTAACCTCACTCTCAACTTTATGGGGCAAAAAATTAGTCCTTCATCATTAAGTGTGATGCTTTCTGCAAGTTCCTAATAGATATTTCTTTACAAAGTTGAGTTTTCTTTCATTTCTAGAGTGCTAAGAATTTATATCATGTCTAAATATTTAATTTCATCGAGAGATTTTACTGTATGTATGATCAATGCTAACTGAAGGCCACTGGTTCAAACCCACTGGCTGTTCCAAAGAATGATGTGGTCATCATAAGGATCCCAATGAGGCTATTCTTCTCCACCATCTAGAGAAGCTATGAGTTGGAATTACCTCAGTGGCAATGGGAGAAGTAAAGAAATAGGTGTTTATTATTATTTTTCTTCCTCCATCATTCTTTAGTATATGCAACACACACATTTTTACAGCAAATAGCTGTGCTAGATTGCCTTAGTTGCAATTTATCTGTTATTCTTGGTAAAATCCCACCGCCATGAAGTGAATGGTGACTCACAGTGAGCCCCTCTGGGTTTATGAGACCGTAACTATTTACCGAAGTGAAAAGGCAGTTTTTCTACCTTGGAGGCCTTGGTGGTTCTGAACTGCCCACCATGCAGATCACAGCCCAGTGAGAAACTAAAGTGCCACACTGCCAGGAATCCTCTTCGGTAAAATTGGAGAACCCCAAAGCAAGAACATTCTCTTTTTACCACTTGTACTTAGAACATTCCCTGGAATATAGTGGGCACTCAGTAAACATTTACTAATTCGATGGCTTTATAGATGAGTATATGATTTTTTTTAATGCCATCAGGTCGATTCCCACTCACAGTGACAGAGTAGAACAGTCCCGGTGGGTTGGGGAGGGTGTAAATCTTCACGGGAGCAGAAAGGCTCATCTTTCTACAGCCCTGTGGTTAGCAGCCCAGCTTCCACCCGCAGCACAGCCAGGGCTCCTGGAAAATACGAATAGTGCTGGTCATGACGCTCAACGCAGCTCCTCTCCCCCATCAGGAATGATTGAGCACCTGGGTGGCGGGCAATGCCTCATCCATCTTTTTGTCTCTTGGGGTTTTGGCTGGAGACATCCATCAACATTTGTAAGTTTGAATGCATTTGACCTGGGGACAGAAGTTTGTGGGGGGGAAAGGGGGGTGGAATCACTGCATCGTTGGCATATTTTCTCATTTATTCCTCATCAAAACAGCCTTTTTGGCATCCTTAAGGGACCCAAATCATGTTCCTTTAAAATTTCTTTGGGTTTTGGAGAACAGACATAAGTTTGCATCGATGTATGAAGGGATTTTGAGCTTGCACTGAATTGTAGCCCTAATCTAAGGAGAATTAATCCTTATGAAATAGCCTTCCCTGGCACTCACCCTCATGAGGAGAGCACTGAAGATATGGGTCCTAGAGCAAAGTGTGATGAAATCAGAAATACTAGCATGTGGGATCTTAAAGAGTTGACTTAAAACAAGCAGCCATCTAAGTGGGGTGTCAGGTGGGACAACATGAAGGAAACTCACTAGCCTGTGTGATCCAGGAATTGTAAGGAATAAAGCCCAAGACTGGTGGAGAGAATGGTATTAAAGTTTAAATTCTAAACATGTAGGCATGTGGGCCACCATGAATGATAATACAATCTCCAAATCCATTTTTCACATCTACGTGGAGGAAATCACCAATGAATCCCCTCTGACCATAACCCAGGGATGTGAATAATTTCAATTTCATACAGAGAGCGCATTATAAAGTGGATATTGTTGGTGGTAGTAGGTGAAAAGGTAATACCTTATCATAGGATCTTCCTTTACCCATTTTAAATCTATTCCAGTTTGTAAATATTTTCTGCTTATTTTTATTGTGTTTTTCGTCTGTTTTATTTGGCCACTGTTGCTGGGTCCTATTTTATTTTTTGTCTTTGCTTTGTATGTTTGTAGGGAATACGGGATAAGTAAATCTATAGAGACAGTCACGGGATTAATAATTTGCTCAGAGTATGGAAGGGGAGATTGGGAGAAATGGGGAATCAATAGCAATGACTGCAAGAAGGATGGAAGTGTTCAAAAGCTAATTGTGGTGCTTGTTGCACAACTCTTCTTAATATGATTGAATTATTGGATTGCATAATATGTAGATAATGCTTCAATACAACTATTTTAAAGTTTTGAAAGGATAAGGTTGGAGTTGTAGAAGAAATGGGGTCGGGTTTCCAAATGAAATCGTCCAGAGCTCTTAGAGCGCTGGACAAATGAGCTGCTTTATTGTCATGATGGGATACTAATGCAATTTTTAATGTCATAAAACTTCTTCATAATAAATTTCTGTGATTAACCTTGGAGAAAATCTATCAAGATCACCCTTATGGAATAGCAGGAAACACTCACCATCATCTTCTGACCTGGCTTCTCTACCTAGAATTGAACTGGACCAGTAGATCCCTTTCAACGTCATCGTTTAGATGGGACCTGTTTTTGGTTGAAGGCACTCGAACAAGACTAAAACAAGTGCATCTCTCAGAGTACGTGCATCCAGTCATCTAAAAGCAGACACATGTTTTAACCCATTTGTTTCAAATATGCGCACAGATACATGAACTGGAGTCATAGTAGCCGTGCCTCTTTGGCTTACTGTTGTGCTCATGGAACACTTGCATCATGTCTGCTGCTGTTCCAATTACAAAGGAAAGTTATTGAGGAACTCCTCTTATCCTGTGGTTTACATTCCATTGGCAAAGCCAGACATATACAGACATAGAATTACCTTTATGTGATAAATACAATGAGAAGAATGCTTAGTATTTGCATTATGGTGTCCTAGAACCCTGTGATCCCCATGGTTGGCAGTTCGAAACCACCAGTAGCTCTGGGGGAGAAAGACTAGGCCTTTTACTCTCATAAACAGATACAGTCTCAGGAACCTGCACGGAGTTACTGAGTCAGCCTTGACGCAATGGCAGTGAGTTTTTGTTTGTTTTTAATACTGGTGCTGTGGTGGCTTACATGTTGGGCTGATAACATCAGGGTCATTCATTCAAAACCACCGTCAAGAATGACAATTTTGGAAACTCACAGGGACAGTTCTCCTTTGTCCAGTAGGATTGTGATGAGTCAGAATTGGCTTGATGGCAATGACTTTTGAGTTTCCGGGAACTTCTCAAAAGAACTCGGGACTCGGTTTTCTTTATGGAGATTAAGAAGTGATTCTGGAGATGAATCTTGGGGGGAATAACTAGCCATTCAGAAAATACTTTTTAGTGGGTGAATAAATAGATCACATCCCATTCTACTTGGTATTCTAGCTCCTGGAAGGAAGATTCCAGCAAGAAAATGAGGAGGAAAGGCATTGGCTGTGAGAATACCAAGTAGGATGCTGAGTGTGGAGGAAAATGAAGGAGAATTAACTGAGAGTTCTTCACATTATATCGACTTAGATTAATCTTTTTTTTCCCCCAAGAGCCCCACATCTTCTTACAAGATGTAGGAATCAGGGTGGTGGTGGTGGTAGTTACATAACCTTTTGTCAATTTGCCACTTATAAGTGAAGGGGCAGAGTTTAGCCTGTTAGTTAGGTCACAGCTTGATGACGTCATTTGCAGGCACTAAGGAGATGAGTAACTTGCTGGCGGTGGCGGACATGCTCACATTGCTGTGGACAAGGCACATGGATCTGCGCTAGAGTTCTGGAGCTGAAGGACCTGCATGACGATGCCTGCCAGTGCTGAAATGCACAACCGCCACTGGATCCACAAGACTTTCCACCCACTGGCCTGTGATCATCCTGCATTCGGCATCATTGCATGTCTTTCATGAGTCTGAAGATAAACTTATGGATTGGTATCAGAAATGTGGGCTAATACTGGACTTATGAACTTCATCTGGACAGGGTTGGTATGTTTTCTCAATATTCAATTGCTCTTGTATATAAAGCTTTTCTTATGTGTACATGAGTCTCCCTGGATTTTTTTTTCTATAGACCATCCAGACTGACACATGGGGGAACTTACTATGAATATTTTAGTTCAGGTAGCCCCTGTAAATTAAAATCCTTACAATAATGGAACTAATGTTGAAAGGACCAAAAGAACTTGAGACACAGATATTCTCTCCTGATGTTCCTATGTTTCTTAGGAATGATTCAGACATTGCCTATATAATGGAGTTTTGTTTTGATGTTAGTGCGTTCACAGAGAAACTGCACTTAACATCTAACGGTGATCAGTGGGGCTACTTATACACCGCTAATACAGATCTGCCATGGCCATGGCTGTCCAACTCCAGTCAAGAGAGTGTTGCTGGGCATATGATGAGAAAAGCATTTTGGTAGCTATTGAGGGGACCACAGAAATAAAGACCACCTCAACCTTATACTCTAGGGGGATGCAGGAGAAAACATGACAGCCATGTCACTGAGCAAAAGATTGACTTTAATAAGCATGTGGTTTGTTCAGAGAAATCCATCTATTCTTCATTGTTTCCTGTTCCTGATCATCTTTGTAGTCCAGCCATTTCCTCTCACTCCTCTGCTTTGTCATATCAATTTATAGTTTCAAGAGTGCTATGACTCACCCTTTTACTGAACACCCTCTGAATGCTGTTAAGTATTAAACCTGGTGTTTTCAGTCTCATTTTGACAAAAAGGGAAAGGGGTCACACGGTAACAGAATCAAGATTAGAACACAGTGCTTTACAAAAGTACACAGCGAATACTGGAGCTCCTTGGTCCAAAGAGCAGTAAACTCCTTTAGGAATACTTCCCTGCCTCTCACCATGCACAGTAGAGGCAGAGTGTTCACACAGGAATGAATTCAATTTTAGGGGCCATAAAGGTGAACTTCAACCTGTCAGTGTGAGAATCAGACAGATTCTCAAGTATGCTCACTAATCAGGATGCAATATGCAATCTCATGGATGGAGGGACTTCAGTGCAGCTTGGCCTCAAATAAAACAGAGGTAGGAAAAGGCTCAGAGCCAGGCCATCTCTCTGGGCATCATTCTTCTTCTCTCTCTCCTCTTCCTCCTTATCCTCCTTTTTCTTACTATAAATTAATTACTCTTATGTCAGGTAATTAACCCTGTGTCACTCATGCATGGCTGAAATTAATGACTGCTCAAACCAGTTTTTCTGAAGAGTTCTTGGTGGGAGAAATTCCTCTCTGCTCACAGCACACACAAAGCCTCTAAAATGTGCCTTCTATAGGGCCTGATTTATAACCATATTTGTGTAATGTTGAAGATGTTCAAACTCTTTCCCAGGAGAAGCATTCTATGCATTGGGAAGCCTTTTATAGTCATGTAGTGCACAGCTCTCCCAAGTCTTGAATTTTCTTTTTTCCTTATAAAATAAGTGATCAATATATTCTCAGAATTCAAGAATAGCCATCAAAATCGATCACTCATACTATATTGCTGGCTCGTTATACAGGAATTCTTGCTGTGGAAATTATTCCAAGTACAGGAGGAAACAGTGGAAGTCATTCACTTTTTTATTAATAGAAAGTAGAAGAAAGAAAAGAACACTTCTTTTTTTCTGAAGGTGTCTTTCTTGAGAGGAAAAACCACAAGACCCAAACCTCTATTATTCTCAGAATGACTGCTTTTGCTGACAGTCCCTACTAGACAGGGACCCCCTTCTCCTGAAAGGACACCCTGAGTGAGACACTGTCTCCCTCTTTTCTCTGCACTGTCTTTCAGAGGTTTGAGTCATGGGTAGGTTGTCTGGGAGTAATTTTTACTCCTGGTGATTGGAAGAAATGGGACAACAGAGGAAGGTAGAGACAAGAGGACAGGCTCTTTTATTATAGGGATGCGGTGAAGTCCAGGGGTATTGCTATCTTCCAGGAAAAGAGAGCACATAGGACGGCCTGGCTTTCTTCTGTACCATGCTGAAATATGAGTGGTTTTGCTGAGTTATGTTAGGGGCTCATCGAGTGTGCCTTAAGCTGTGCAGTGGCCTACACAGCACGAATGGGGCTCCCAAGCATTGGCTTGGCTTTGCTGATGTTGCTGTGCTGGTGGTGGTGGAGATGATGGAGGTGATTGTGTGGCTGCTGCTGCTGCTGCTGCTGCTACTTGTGGTGGTGGTGGAGATGGTGGGGTTGGTGCTGGTGGTTAGGTAGCCTCGAGTCTGTTTGGACTCAGTGCAACCTGTTCCACTCATGTACAACAGAAAAAAACCCTTGCTTGGTCATGTCCCTATCCTGATGCTATGCCCCAGTGCATGAAAAGAAGTCTCGCCATCCTGACTTCAAGATCCTGGCTGCATCTTCCAAGACAGATTCATTTGTTGTTTGGCAGTCCATGGTAGGTTTAATAGTTTTCATTAGTACCATCATTCAAACGCATCAATCTCTTGGTCTTCTTAATTCACTGTAGAGCTTCCATGTGCATCTGGGGTCATTGAAAATGACTTGGCTTGGCTTGGCTTGGCTTGACTTGGCTTGGGCCAGGCTCACCTTAGCCCTGAAGGTAACATGCTCATTGTTCAACACATGAAAGGTCTTGTGCAGTGGATTTCTAGTACCTGACGGAAGGCAACATGTAATCTCCTGCCTATTGTTTCCATGGGGTTTGGTGGAGCTAAGCAAGGCAAGATCCTTGACAACAGCAGAAGAAGGGATTTCCAATCTGCTAGGGACAACTTGGGGCTTTACCAAGAAAGCCTATATTCATGAATCAAATCACCTGTCAGCTGTTTGATCTGAGGCAAATTATTGTACAGTCTGGGTGCCCGTCTTCACCTACAACAAGACTGGCTATGGAGGACTGGCTGTGCCAAATCAGATGAGTCCAGGGAGCAACTAGAAGCCATCTATCTGATGATGAAAATACAGAATGTTACAAGTATTTTAGCAAACAATTTGGAAGCTGTAAAAAAATTAGATATACATCCATACAACCCAGTCATTTCACTCCTACGAATAAAAGTATATATCTATATAAAGAGTTCTACATGCATATTCATAGCTGCTTCATTTGCAATGGCCCAAACCCTAGAGTGAATGGACACATTCATATCAAGTGAATAAACTATGATATGGTCACTCAATGGAATATCACACAACAATTAAAAGGAATGAATAGTTGATACATTCAACCTGGATTAAGCTTTAAAAAAATTAAGATACTTAAAAGGATCCAGAGGGAAACAGTGCATATGGTTTGATTTCCATTTAGAGAAAATCTGAAATGATAGAAAACCCTTTTAGAGAAAATCCCAATAATTCAGGAGTGACAGGAAGCTAATCTGCCATTGCTGGGCTCAGAGGAGAAAATGAAAACCAAGGGCAGCGCACATGTCTGCAAGTGTTGATTATATTCATTATCCTGTTTGTGATTCAGGTTTTACGGGTGCCTATGTATTTCCAACCATGTCCAGTTATGCATTTGCAATATGTGCGGTTTCCTGTGTGCCTGTACTGGGGGTGGGGGAGTAGCTCGTGGGGAGCTTAAGTGATCAATGTCTGTGCCTGGTGATATTCCAAAGTGACCCTGGATCCTGAACACAACACGATCACCAGAGCTCTTTGCCATGCAGTCCAGGCTGACTCACACACATCAGAGAGAACAGACTCCAGAGGAGTCACCCCATAGGAGTCACCGCAGTCGACATCAGCATCTTTCTCCATTAGTGGCACTGGGTGGATTTAAACCACTGAACTTTCTGTTAGAAGCTGAATTCCACAGGGGTTACTAATGTTGGCCGAGGAAACAAGTGGAAGCCTTGCATTCTTTACTTCAAAGGAACAATCCAGTTGGATTCCTTCTAAGACTGATTTCTATTCTCTTGGCAGACAGTTTTCTTTGCCAATCCACAATTCAAGTGCCTCTATTCGCCTTCCTTTTCCATGACCCAACTTCCACATGCATATGAGGTGATTAAACACTCTGACCTGGGTTCGACACACCTCAAAGGGACAGCTTTGCTTTGTAACACTTCCATGTGGTCTCTTGTAGCAGATTTTTCCAAAGTATTAGGTTGTATGATTTCTCCACAGATGCTTCTATGGTCATTGATTATTGATCCAAATAGTAGGGAGTCGATAACTTCCACTTCTTCATATTTTATGATGTCCATTAGTCCCATTGTGAAGATTTTCCTTTCCACTGAATTCCAATGTAAACCACCCTAAGGGCTCTCACCTCTAGTAAGTGCTTCATGTCATCACTGTTTTCAGGAAGTAAGATGATGTCCTTTGTCTATCAAAGGTTGTTAATAAGACTTCTTCCCATCTTGATGCTGCATTCTTCTTCCAGTAGCAAGAGGATGAAAGAGGTGCTATTTTACAAAGTCTGCTCGGGAAAGACTTTTCTGAGAAGGTAATGTTTGAATAGAGAGATGAAGCAACTAAGAATGTAAGTCATGTGAACATCTGCTAATGAATAAAATCATCTGATACTAAGAAAATATAAAAGAAACAAATGACATAAAAACCCATTTGAGAGGATTAAGAATATTATAGTTTATCAAAAGGCTATGGATAGCAGGGGAAACCCAAAATCCATGTTCAGGGTCTACACATGGAATAAACCTATAGTGAATGCACAGTGACCACAATACAGGGATGTGAATAGCCTTGCTATCATGAAAAGCGCAGACCCTGCAGTTTTGCTTTGCTTTTCCATGTAAGCAACTCAGGATGAGTAGAGCACTGGTGGCTTTAATGGTGTAGAGGGGAAATTTGGAGGGAGGTGGCGACCTGTGATAATGGTAGACGTAAGTGTTCTAAAATGTTTGTGGAGATGATTGTACAACTCTTATTAATATGATTGAATGACTGAATTATATCTTATGTGGGATATATGCCAATAAAACAATTTAACTAAAAAGAGCATTGTAGTTAGTCTCTTTAATAGACTGCTTACTGTGCTGGTATAGGCATTTTAAAAGAGGGTTTCTATTAGGACTCAGTGACAGGGGAAGGTTTCTTTGATATTTTCTTGAGTTGAAAGCATACAAGAGTATAATTTTATCCTATTCGTGAAAAAGTGTGTGTGTGTGTGTGTGTGTGTTGGAGGCCAATTACATAAATAGAAACATCTACAAATGTTCATACAAAGGTTCACCTAATGATTTCTTTCCCTTTAAAAAAACCATTTTATTGCTAGTTAATACAGATATCATATCATTCCACACTTAGGTCATATCAAGCAGTACTGTACAGTTGCTACTACAATCGGTTTCAAAACATTATTTCCTTTTCTAATTTCCTTCACATCAGTTCCTTTTTACCCTAAAACATCACCAATGAATCCCCAGATGACCTTATTCTACATGCTGTCCCTATAGGTTCAGCAACCCTGGGTTATATATACTGGAAAACAGAAAAACATGTAACAAACATTTAAGAGGGTGACCCCAAGAACATAGCACATCTGAGCTGGATGGTGCAATTTTCAATGGACTTTAGTTTCAGACACACACAAAAGTAAAGATGATTGTCCTGCTTTCAGGGAACCCAATAAATGGCAACTTAAGACTACCATATGTTTTCTCTTGCCATACGCTCTTCCTTTTTACAGCACATCTTAGTCTAGCAGGCATTATTCTTGCCTGAGCATCTTAGCAATGTTTGCCCTATACCCAAGACTCATTGTAATAGTGCCCAGACACTTAGGTTTTAATCTGCACAAGTCAACCATCTATGTATTTTAGTTTAAAAAGCTGTTGAATGTATGTATACTTTCCTTTTCTCAACAGTATTTTAAATTCTATATGATTGGCTAAATTAATGATACTTTCAATAGAATTATCATCTGCTCCATGGTGATGATTTATAATGTTTATAATGTTTATCATAAAATGATAATGATATCTTTAAAGTATATCTGAAACATAAATAAACCATGGATAGATGATTAATTTTTAGCTTGTGCTTACTTAGCCACAGCCCTAATCTAATGTTCTTATGATATGACTTTACTTGACACTTGACATCATGAAGAGATCACCGGACATTTGGGTGTTGTAGCAAAGTGTGGCAAAGAAATCAGATGGTGCCCAGCTATAAGAAAGGTAGTGTCTGTAGTTGTAAAAGCTTGTTTTAAAACAAGCAGCCATTCAAGTGAGATAAGTTCATGTGGAAGAAGCCCACAGTATATGTGACCCAAGGGTTGTAAATAATAAAATACAAGAGTGAAGAAGGGAATGGCTTTAAAGCCTACATTCTTAACACTCAATTTGCAGAAAGCTATGCATGACAAGGCAAGCCCAAAATCCACTTGCAGAGTCCCCATGTAGATTACATTTCCAGTGAATTCCCTTTGATCATTGGCCAGGGATGTGTCTAGTCCCACTATCTTGCTCAGCTTTCATTTGGGTTTCAATAGTTTCTCTCTGTTACATTACACTTGATCAATCCCTATCACACCCACCTTGTCACTGATTTGGATCATTTATTGTTCCCTTGTCCCTGGGTTGGTCAACATCACCTCTTTTCACCCACCTCCCCATCTCCCATGTTCCCTGGAACCATCATTTATAGAGGTCCAAATACAGGAATGTACAAAGGCAAATATATTTGTATATGATGATGGGGAAATATATCTACAGGCATATACTTATAAGGTCAGTATTAAGAAAGCAGATGGACATTGGACCTTCACTCAAGTACTTCCTCAATGCAAGAACACTTTGTTCTATTAAAGTGGTATTCCATGATGCTCACCTTCACGAATGAAGATAAATGTGTGCATAAGCAAAAGTGGTGAAGAAAACTGATGGTGCCCAGCTATCAAAAGATATAGCATCTGAGATCTTAAAGGCTTGAAAGTAAACAAGCGGCCATCTAGCTCAGAAGCAACAAAGCCCACATGGAAAAAGCACACTAGCCTGTATGACCACGAGGTGTCAAAGTGATCAGGGATCAGGCATTAAAGAACTAAAATTCATATCTTTTCACACCCACCTTTCTGATATGATCATTGAAGACAAATGTGTGCATAATCAAATGTGGTAAAGAAAGCTGATAGTGCCGGTCT
>PVJH01013301.1:0-61018 GCA_004026705.1 Nesogale talazaci | reverse complement strand
TGGTCAATAAACATCTCCTACTTGGTGCTTGGTACATGGGTGGAAGAGAAACACTGCCTTAAAAATAGATGGATGTCATGTAGTGCTGGATAGAAAGAGAAGAGGAACTTAAAATTTTTAGAAAATTTCCAAAGGTAGAGATAGGAGGTAAGAAAACATTCTAGTCAAATCATGTGTGTTATAGTGGAGGAGAGAAAGAACAGGGAGTTCTGTGGAAGAGGCTGAATGAGGAACAAGTCAGGTGGGGAGCGGAGAGTTAAAGCTCTGACATGGGGCCCTTGATAGCCTTTAACAAATGTCTTTCAGGCAAAGAATTCCTAGTAGGCTATGAACCCAAAGCCTGAAGTGATAATGTTTGGGGGCATAATCATACAAAAATCAAAAGACAGACTTAATTTTCTTTCATTTTTTTTGGGGGGGGGCTGCATCACTGCCTCTGGTGGTCATGGGCGCTACACAGCCCTGCTCCTGAGAGCCGCCACTGGATTTGAACCACCACGCCTGCAGGCCGCAGTCCCGCACCTAACCACTTATGCCACCAAGGCTCAGCCCCAGACTTAATTTTCTTAAAGAAAAAATGCTATTTAAATAACAGTAACTTTGACTCAATTGATGCTCTTCTCCCCGGAGAAATTTGGAAAACTCTAAACATAGTGTCCAGAGCTCCTCAACTTGAGCATTAGATATTGACATTTTGGAGGAACCAAGAACATAAAATGTGTGCTGTGCATTGTGATGTTGGCCAGCATCCCCACAATCCTTAAGTAGCACCCCCTCATGCTCTATCCATAGTTTTAATCACAAAAGTTGTCCAGAAATTTCTAAATAGCTCTTGGGGATGGAGGAGACCTACTTAAATGCTTTAAAAACAAGCCTTGGAAAGAAATATATATCGCCTATGCTTCTCTGATTGGGTTTAAGGTCTGTCTTGACTCTTTATGCAACAAATAATTCTTGCAGACATTTTCTTCAGAGTCCCTGGGAGGTAGGTGGCACCTGGAAAGCGAGTTGGTTGATTTTTGAGTCCATTGCCTGAAGACGCAGGAACTTTCTCCTTGTCCTACCATGCACTCAGAGCTGAACGTTTGTCTATAACATTGATCAGTCCCATACAGAGAACTCATACATCCCCACAGGGCACACCATGGAGAGTAGAGACTGAAACAGCAGGGAAAGACCAAACTCACTAGAGGGGAAGCACACAGAAAAGCAAGACCCTCTCTTCTCTGTCTTCTACATGGCCTAGCAGATCTCTTCATTTCATCACCTTCCCTACCCCTTTTGATACATATCTGTGGAGCTGGGGGAAAGAAGCCCTGGAGGCATGGTGGGGAACACATTGGGCTGCTAGCTCCAAGGCCAGCAATTCAAAACCATGAACTCCTCCAGGGGAGAACAATGAGGCTTTCTATTCGTGTAAAGATGTGTAGTCTCAGAAACCCTTTTATCCTATCCTGAGGGGTA
Source organism: Nesogale talazaci (assembly GCA_004026705.1). NCBI lineage: Eukaryota > Metazoa > Chordata > Mammalia > Afrosoricida > Tenrecidae > Nesogale > Nesogale talazaci. The sequence goes on along the minus strand of PVJH01013301.1, from coordinate 59,554 downwards.
GCTGTGAGTCGGAATGGACTTGATGGCAGAGAGTTTGGTTTGCAGTGGAGCTGTATGTTAGATATTGGACTGCTAACTGCCAGGTGCGGGGTTCAAAGTGAACAGCCACTCCATAGAAAAAAGAGGGACTGTCATCTCCCCTGAATATTTAGTCTAAAAACAAACCCTCTCCATAGAATTGTTCTAAGTCAGAAGAGATTTAATGCAGTTATGCATATGTTTCTGAAGTTCTTAGAGATGAGAGAGCCCCTTAGTACTTAAGTCTTGCCTTACAATGTAACAGTTATTCAATAAATATAAGCCCAAACCCCAAACTCATTACCATTGAGTTAAGGTCTACTTATGATGACACTATGGAGGGTTTCCAAGGCAATAAATCTTTACTGGAGCAGATCGCCTCATCTTTTTCTCCTTGAGTGAATAATGATTTTGAACTGCCAACCTTATGGTCAGCAAAGCAACACTTCCTTCAGAGTGCCACCAGAATTCATATTCATTAAATAGTTATTATATAGTAGTCAAATTGGAAAAGGTATTGTTACACATCACTTAATATCTCAACTTTACAGCACATCAATTATGAAAGCCTTAGTCACTTAATCTTTCCAGTCTTATCGTTAATACCCTCATCTAAAAAGTAGGAATAAAAATAGTAACTACCTTATGCACTTGCTCTAAGGATAAACTAAATTTATTAGTGGGGTACCTGGCTAAAGAGAAGCTATTGATGTGCAAGATAAAATTCAGCAAGCGTTTTCTGTAGGGGTACATATTTCAGACTTTGCAAGCCAGAAAACATCTATGGAAACTAAGTAATCCTGAAGACTAGCAGAAAGTCAAGTGTAGGTGCTACATGCCTAAACTAATGAGAATGGATTTAGTCCAATAAAACTTTAATCACAAGATACATGGCAGCCTATGTATAGCCTGTGGGTTACAGTTTGTTGGATCATGATATTTAACGCCACTTTGATGGCCACATTCAAAGAGACAAAGGAGTGCTGATGGCATATTGGTTACAAGCAGCAACTCCTCCACTGGAGAAAAGCGGGAATTTTCAAAGGAGCGGGCACACACGTGGGAGATGACCTCGCAGGAGACTTCTGTACTCACATTTTAATAAACCTGTGCCTGCAACAACAACAACAACAAAAAAAAAAGCGGGAATTTTTAGTCCATTAAAGAGGTATAGTCTCAGAAACTCATAGGCAGTTCTACTCTGTCCTCTTGGGTCGCGATGAATTGACATCAACTTGACAGCAGTGTTTGGCTAGGTGTTGAGTGTCAAAGTGGGGCTGGAGTCCAACCTCACAATCAGGGCTTAACCTAGTTTTATCCCCTTGGAGGTGTGGACTTTTTATGACCGAGACACTGAGAACTTCTTTCTCCCTTATCTCTCTTCACATTGTTGCTTGCCTGGATTGTGTGTCTCACTCTGGAGTTGGCTGGGCATGCCGCCTGCTGGGAAACTATATTATATTAAGGAAAATGTGGCCTCAAGATGGGAGGAAGGCTTATTAACAACCTGCAATATGCAGATGACACACTCTTACTTGCTGAAAGTGAAGAGTGCATGAAGCACTTGCTGATAAAGATCAAGGATTGTAACTTGCAGTATGGGTTACAGCTCAATGCAAAAAAGACTCAAATCCTCACAAATGGACCAATAATTAATATAATGTATCATGGGTAAAGTTTGGAGTTGCCAAGGATTTTTGTCTCACAATCATTGAGCTTGGATCCACAATCATTGCTCATGACAGCAGCGGTCAAGGTATCAAAAATGAGTTACATTAGGCAAATCTGCCGCACCAGGCCTTTTTTGGAATATTGAAAAACAACGATGCCACTTTGAGGACTAAGATGCCTGACCCAAATCATGAGCTTTTCAAGTATCTCATATATATACTTGAAAGTCAAACATTAACTAAGGAAGGCTGAAGAAGAATTGGTGCACTTGTATTTTAGTGCTGGAGAAGACTGAAAGTGGCACGGACTGCCAAAAGCACACACGACTTCATCTTGGAAGGAAAAAGCCCAGGGTACTCTTGAGAGGCGAGGATCATCTGACATACTTTGGACATGTTGTTAGGACGGACCAGTCCCTGGAGAAGGGCACGATACTGGGTAAAGGTGGAGGGGGAGCAGAAAAGAGGTTCATAAGAGGAACATTCTCAAGGAGATGGAATGCCACAGTGGCTGTAATAATAGGCTCAGGCATAGGAACGATGGTGAGGATGGTACAGGACCAGACAATGTTTCACTCTGTTCTTCATGGGATCGATTTGGTACAGAACTGACCCAACTGACAGCATCTAACAATACAAACAACACAAGCAAAGTTCAGAGACAGCATAATACAAGTGTCCAAGCATGCAACAGTAGGGGTCCAAACTTTACGTAATGGGACTGGAAGCCATGATGAACAGAACGACAGAAATAATGCCTGTCACTCCAAGCTAGGGGTTATATCTTATTTCTGTCCTGCTACTGTCTTTCAGTCATAGTTGGATCTCAGATTGTCTTGTAAAGGATAAGCATTCTTATTGTTGCTGTTGTTAGTTTCTGCGGTGTCAATTCCTACTCCTGGTAATCCACATGTGTATGGCAGAAGGGGCTTACTTGGTTTTCAGAAGCCAATTATCTCTCCCTAGGTGCCCCGGTGTCTTAGTAGTTAAGAGTTTGTCATCAATCCCTAAAGTTTGAAGTGGGAAACCAGGTGCTGCCTTTTGGAGGAAGACAGGACTGTCTACTCCTGTAAACAGTTGTAGTTGCAGAAACTCACAGGGGTAGTTCTCCCTTATCCCTCAGGGTTGATATGCATTGGCATTGACTCAGTAGAAGTGAGTTTTGTTTTTAGTTCTGGAGTACTGCTAGGTGGGCTTGAACTGCCAGCCTTTCAGCAACTAGCCATCTATGGCACTCTGAGAATCTCTGAAATGCTCCAAGAAACTAATCAGTTAAAATAAAAATTGCAAGTGTAATTATTAATTTATATGGATCTTTAAGTAACCTGATGAATATTGACCTATTTAAGCTACCTGATTATCAGGAAATGACTTCCATTTTTTTCAAAATGGCATTAAAAATCTGTCAGACATGATGATCTACATAGTTGTACTACAGACTGCTGGGAATTATGTGAAATGATCTTGTCTGCTCAACACACCCACCATTTCTTTTTAATGATGTCTTCTGATTTTCCTCTTATTAAAGATCGACTCTTCCTGCTATGCCCCTAACTATAGCCAGTTCCAATCAAAATATCATGCTAAATGTGCTGTGACCAATTAAGTCAATGGAACATTCTATAACCCCCATCTAAATTGTTTGGAGATGAATACTTAGAAATTGGAGGGTTTGTTTCCCATAGCGAATATTGACACTTTAAGACTAATAGTGAGCAACAAATTGCATGCTCTGAACAGACAGCACATCTATAAAACATTCACAGCACTGACCCAGAAACAATAGTCGCTCGATATGAATCACATTGAATCAATGAGTGCACCAGTGACTGTCAGGATTTTTTTCATGATTTGACATTTGAAAAATGGAAATAATCAGAAGCAGCCTACTATCATTTTTACAATTAGGAGGTTATTTTAAATGGTGTTCGATCCTCAGTCCATTAAAAATTGATTAGATTAACTATCTACAAGTACCTAATAAGATTGACTATATATCCTAAGTTCCCACAAATATACTGTAGTTTTAACAGAACATTTCCTATATGCCTATAAAAAGGAATTATGTGGGATTTCATTCCTCAAATGGTTTCCAGAAGCTGTTGTTTCTTAATTGCTCTATATCTTAACTTGCAAAGAAACTCCCATCTTACTAAATCTAATAAAACACTAAAAATATTTCCCCTATAAGAGAATGCAGGCGCCCTGATAGCACAATGGGTTACAAGGTGGATTGCTAATTGCAAGGTCAGCAGTTTGATCAGCACTCCATAAGAGAAAGATGAGGCTTTCTGCTTCAGTAAAGATTTACTGCTTCAGAAACCAAAGGGGGGGAGTTCTACTCTGTTCTCTAGAGTTTCTCTGTGTGTTGGAATCAACACCATGGTAGTCTTGAGTTTATAAGAGAGTTCTAGGCTGACACCAAACCAAACTCACTTCCACCAGGTCAACACTGACTCACAGCTACCTTCTTGGGCAGGGCAAAACTGCCCCTTTGGGTATCCAAGAGTGTGATTCATTCTGGGAGTAGAACGTCTCCTCTTTCTCTGGAGAAGCAACTGGTGCTTTCAAACTGTTGACCTTGCAGTTAGCAGCACAATTCAGACCCACTACATTGACACGGCTCTTTACAGTTCTAGGCCAACATTTCCTAAATGTGGTCTGTTATTTTCTTAGCATGTCCGGGTGCATTTCAAGGCAGTTTTGCACGGAAGTCCTCTTTTAGAGTAATCAGCTGAAGACAAAAATTATTTCTTAAGCACATTATCAATTTAGAAGGGTACACCATCATTTGGAAATGTTACAGAACAAAGGAATAAGGTTGACTTGGGAAATATTTTAGTCTGCCATTTTCACCACAATGAAAATAAACAAAAGTATATGATTGAATCCGAAAAATGAGTTAATAGCATTATAGCTTTGGAAGAAACAAAGTAAATTTCAATTTGTTTTTTTTTCCTTTTATGTAATAATAATGCAGGGTCTATAAGGTCATGCTAAGGATGAATGAGTTCAAGCCCACAAAAATGTTAATGCAAATATAGCAAGCATCAATAAATAACATCATTAATAATTTCTGGAAATTCAAGTGCAAATTAGAAGAGTAAAAATGAAAACAAAAACCAAAGATATTTCGAACTTAGTACCATCAACTCAATGATGACTCTCAGTGACCTGATAGGACAAAGTAGAACTGCCCCTGTGAGTTTCTCAGACGCTGTTTCTGGGAGTAGAACACCCCACCTAGGGATTCCTCCAATGAGGAAAGTAGTTGTTGAAACTCATTTACTCAAGTATGCAGGGCCAAGGAGCTTAACGTGCATTCTCAGTAGCAAGGGGAATAATGAATCTTCCCTGCTTTGGTATCATGAAAAGCTTACTTAAGGAATATTGGGTAGTTTGTAGAACTCTACACTGAGTCTGAGTTTCTAGAAAGAAAAGGCTTGATGAAGAAGCTGCTGTCTGCCTCCCCACAGCAGCAGACCCTATGATCTGCAGAGCACCTGGGACCTCCACTGGGAACGAAACACTACCTGGAAGCAGCACGCATGCTACTTTGTGTAAAGAAAAGGGCTGTGCCAACCCTTTTGTCAGTGAAGGCCGGTGTTGTTCTACCACCACCCTTCTCATAAACAGCATGTCTTGTGAACCCACACGCATTGTATAATCTCTTTTCATTTTCCAAACAATCTGGGAGGGAGTAGCCAAAGCCCCTAGAGTTTTCCCAAAGGTAGGTGGAGATGGAGGCAGTGGATATCAATAAAGCACCAGGTAGATTTGTTAGCAAGTAGTCAGTTCTAGCCACTAAAACAGATGCCAAAGACATAACTATGAATATTAAAGAAGTCACTGAATGAGCAAGACAGGACTCCTATCCTAAAGGAACAAGTCTACAAACTCAGTGTGCTGGGACACAGGAAGAGTCATTATTATTAGTGAACTCATGATATAGACAGAAGATGAAACTAGGCTCCTGATTTTCAAGGTGACAAATACAAATTTAAGTTGTCAACGTGGAACAGGGGTATTGTCTATAATTACACTGGGACAGCAAGTATAAGCTAGTTCAGCTGGGGATACATGGACTCGGGGCCACAGTGGTCATACATTTATACTATGGGAAAGGATAAGTTCCTGTCCATAAACCAAACAACTCTCACAGTTACTCAAGACAACAAGTTGTCCAAGTCAGGGAATGCAAGTGAGAAAGAAGAAAGGAAGCATAGGTGGGGAAGAAGAGAAGTCCTGATAGGCAAAAAGACTCCTTGTCTTTCATTTTCTTTTCTCCTTTGCTTTCAATGTAGAAGAGCGGATGTGGAAATCAGAGACAGCAGAATTCATTCACATCTCAATTTTCAAACATCTGACTCGCAAGTCACCCTGGATTCATTATGATTGACCAGCCAAGGTGCCAAGCAGGCAAGCTCCCAGAGAAAAGACTAAAGAGCAAGATGGAACATTTGCCTTGCAGTGGAGTCAGTGGTCACAAGAGAGTTTGTCTCACTTCAGAGATGGACAAGATGATGGTGATACTGGATATCTGCAGGATGTGGCCACGAGGACGAAGGCAGAAGTCATGGTCTTTGACTCATTTAATGTTCCATAGTCATAAGAGGAATCAGATGCTTATCACCAGACTGATTGTGACGTGACTCAAGAAGACGCAAATTATTAGTAGATTCCATTTGAAGAGAAATATTTCTTTTGGAATTGTTCCCAGCTCCCCTTTATGGTAAAAGAAAAACTGGAAGTACAAATGTTAATAATTTAGCTTCAGGAATGCAGTTTTGTCTGGGATTTCATTTTGTAAATACAACAGTGTACTCTGAAAGTAAGCAAAGATTTAACAGATATCTTTAAGAAGATGAGACAGTCTCACACCCCAGGCTGCAGTTTCAGTTACCACCTTTTAGGATTAGCCTGGCACAAGAAAATCTTTTTCATTATTAAGAAATTATTAATAAATTTAAACCAGTCAGGGTGTAGCAACACACAACTACTTTCTTCTAGTTCTTAAATGCTTCTTCCCCACGCCCCCATACCACAATATCATGATCCAAATTTACCTTACAAAATCAGCTAGATCAGAGGATGCACACTGGTACAGATAGGAACTGGAAACACAGGGAATCCAGATGAGCTTTTCAGAACCAGTGGTGAGAGTGGCAATATGGGGAGGGTAGAGGGAAGGTGGAGTAGAAATGGGGAACTGATGAGAAGGATCTATACATAAAAAAGGGGATGGACAACAGAAAAGTAGGTGAACGGAGACATTGGACAGTGTTAGATAAGACAAAATAATAATTTATCAATTATCAATAGTTTGTGGGGGGGTATGGAGGGAGAGAAAAATATGAAGCTGACACCAAGGGCTCAAGTAGATAGCACATGTTTTGAGAATGATGATGGCAACAAATAAAGAAATCTTTACAGGGTCTGTGTTTGGGTTAGGAAAAAAGAGAGAATAAAAATCTGAAAACAAAACAACATCAAAATAAACCTTTACATCCAATGACTATAAGAAAACTACAGTTTAAAACAACGAGATACCACCTCACACTGATGCTATCTGCAATTTAAAAAATAAAATTCTGGAGAGGACATGAAGAGACTGGACACTCATACATTGCTGGTGGGATCACAGAATGACCAATTCACTATGGAAAATGGTACAGCATGTCTTTAAATAAATGTAAATACAAATACTTTATGGTCTTTCTATCTCTTTACTTGGCATATACCCTGCCCAGATAAAGACCAAAACACGAACAGGGTGTCTATGTTTACTACAGCACTTTCTGCAATAGCAGAAAGACAAAAAGAATCAAAAGCCCTGTCTGTGCAGGAATGGATAAACCACCTCTGATACAAAAGCACAATGAAATACTGGGCACGGACAAAATTGGAGGATATTATGCTGAAAAATTCTGGTCAGTCCCATAATAAGAACAATTTGGTGACACCATTATCAAGGGAAAGAAGAGTTCTCACATGAAAGGAAAAGATTGTGAGGATTTTGATGGGGTCCAGGGTGGCTATGAGGTGGGGAAGGGAATGATCACAGAAGTAAAGAGGAAAAGTGGGTAGGAAAAGGGGGAAAAGACATTTAAATGGATGCTTCAGTAGTAGTCTCTCTGGAGGTAAGAGAAATGCTGCTTGGGTTCTGTGTATTACAGTGAAATCTTATAACCTGTAGATTACAATCTGTGGGTTGTAATCCCTTCAGGGGTTGAACAACCTTTCACAGGGGTCACCTAGTGCATGACAGTAACAAAATTACAGCTATAAAGTAGCAAAGAAAAGAATTTTATGGTTGGGGGTTCACCACAACATGAGGAACTGTATTGAAGGGTCACAGCATTAGGAAGGTTGAGGACCACTGCAATGGAATTTCAATGTACTTCAGGCTTCTGAAATATCCTACCCCCATATTTCTTCAAAGTTTCCACTTGCAAAGATTTATAGGATTTGAAATTCAGTGGGAAAGCACCATCGAGTAGTCAGGTCTCAAATTAGTGATGCTATCCTCTCTCTCTTTTTTTCTTACTTTTATTGCAGGATCTTACATCTCTCATCACAATCCATACATTCATCCAATGTGTCAAGTATGTTTGCACAGATGCCACCATCGTCATTTTCAAAGCGTTCTCTTCCCGCTTGAGCCCGATATCAGTCCCCCATTTCTTTACCCCCTTCCTGCCCTCCTTCTCTTGATAAATTATAGATTATTTTCCCATATCTTCCATTGGCCTCTGTCACCCCTCCCCACTTTTCCATCATTTGTCCCTCTAGAAGGGGGTTCTAGACTGATCCTTGGGATCGATTCCTCCTTTCTCCCTCTCAGCCTTCCCTAATCCTCCTGGTACCTCTACTCTCCTTGTTGACCCTTAGGGGTTTATCTAATCAGGATTCCCTCTATTTCAGGCTCTTCTCTGTAGCAGTGTGCACGCTCTGGTCTAACCCGATTTGTAAAATAGAACTGAGGTCATGATAGTGGGGGAAGAAGCACCAAAGAACAAGAGGGAAATTGTGTGTTTAAGGAGCATAGGTGGTGCAACACATCTAACAGCTCCATGAGAAAAAGACCAGGCAATCTACTCTTGTACAAAGTGTACCTTTTTAAAAAATGCAGAGTTAATATCAATGGGTTAAGTGGAGTACAAATGTTTTGAGGAGGAGGAGGGCAACAAATGTACAATTGTGATTGGCATACAATGGCTGGATGTGTGGGTTGTGATAAGAGTTATCTGAACCCCCCAATAAAATGATTTTTTTAAAAAAAGAATGCCTTGGAAGCCCAGATAAGGTAGCCATTAAAGGACATCTGGTAGTATGGCAGCTTATGAATTGGGCTATTATAACTGCAAGGGCTGCAGTTTGAACCCACCAGCCACTGTGTTTGATCAAGGTGAGACTTTCTGCTTCCCATGAAGATTTACAATAGGGGTGCAATGAGTCAGAATCAGCACTTTGGTGATGAATTTAGACATTTTGGGGGTTGCTATACCCTGCCTATGCAGTCTCTATGAATTAAATGACACACCCTTACCAAGTTTGATTGTGCAATGATTGATGAAGAAAATTCAAAATGAGGTGAGCCTATGTCTGAAAGGGCCTTTGATCCACAGGCAATTTCTTTTCATTTTCTTTCTACTTATGCCCCCAATATCAGCTCCTCATATGACCTCTACCTCCCCACTCCCTCCTCACCTATGAACCCTCAATAATTTATAAATTATTATCATTTTGTCATATCCTACACTGATACTGAGTCAATTTCAACATTCCCTGAAAACACAGTGACCTCTTCATTTTTTTCCTTTTAGCACTTTCACTACCGATGACACTACCTAGTGTGTTGTCAGGTTGCTGTTGTTGACATTGAGGTAAAATTCTGTCTCTTATGTAAACTGATTCATTGTCAGTTTCTAGAATATTTTTCTGGCTCATAACAACTGTTCGCAGGTAATTGTTGACTGAGTAAATAAACAAACCGTGGAAGACTGTACTCCTCCTGTCAGTGTGGGCCATCCTGCCTAGAATGAGATGTAAAGCAGTCCACTGAAACAAGGGGTTCCCCAAAATTCTTTCACTGCAGCACTTGGAAGTTTCTAAGAGAATAATTCTCTTTGAAACAGAATTTGAAGACATATGAAGAAGCTGTGAAGTAAAATCGACTGGGGCTAAGGGAAAAGAGAATAAGTAAACCCACCTACATTTGGAAAGTATTCATTAAAGCTGTCAGTAAAGTACAGCAATGAGTTTTGTTCTAGCTATTTATCTACCTACCTACCTACCTGCCTACCTTTCAATGCACCCATCAAAAAGATCCCAAAACAGTTAAAAACTAGAAACAGAACTCACTATTTCAAAAATAAAAGGCAGGTCCCTAAAATATAGGGATAATAAAGGATTTCACAAAAAAAGGAGGAGGAGTTGAAGAATACAACTTTTCAAGCAAAAGGCACATATAGGGACAGAAGAGAGATAAGAGGGCACTGAGGCTTTGGGTGAAATGGCAGAAAGAAGAATATTCCAATTGTGACAGAAAGAGCAGCATGCCCTCCTTCCCTTCACTCTCCCCATCATCTCGCACACCAAACAATTGTTTAATCCTGCTAGCTTTTGCTCTTCAAAGATATCCTCAAGTCTGGTTTTCTGTTTTATCCTCATGACCACTATGCTAGTCCACGTTCTCGACCTTTCCATGTCTCTCTGTCGCCAGGATCAATCCCTTCAAGTGGTGTAGTGGTTTCAAGTTAGCCCAGTTCAAATCCAGCAGCAGCTCTATAGGAGAAAGACTGGCTTTGTGGTCCTGTCAGCAGTTACAGTGTCAGAAACTCACAGGGGACCGCTAGGAGACAGCATTGGCTCAATGACAGTGAGTTTAGATTTTGTGTCTGGAGGAGCAATACCCATCTTATTCACAGCTAAATCCAAAAGAGCTAGCACAGTGCTTCTGCTCAACAAGGACTTAATAGTTATCATCCACAAATAGAGTAAGGGGGGGCAGGTAGAAAAACCATGGTCTAAAACCATCTGTAGAATATACTTCAAGTAATATTCACACAGAATATCTGAAAAATACATAAAAACACGTATTGTATGTCAAGTTGTCTTTATTTCATTCATACTTTTTTTAAGTTGTGGGTTTTCTTGAGATTTTTAAAATATTCTAAAAGAATATTTTTCCCTGATACTGAGAAATAAAAATATATAGAAAACCAAAAGGAGCTACACAAAAATTTTATGCCTGGCAATCAGTCAGAAATGTGAGGCCCCAAGGTTAAATATATAATCCTGCTCCTTCCTAAATACAGGCATGTATATAGCTAAATAAATTTATATATGATGATGGGGGAATAGATCTATATGCATATACTTATAGGATTAGTATTAAGGCAGCAGATAGACATTGGGCCTCTACTCAAGTACTTCCTCAATGCAAGAACACTTTATTCTACTAAGTTGGCATTCCATGATGCTCACCTTCCCAACATGACCGCTGAAGAAAAATATGTGCACAAGCGAAAGTGGTGAAGAAAGTTGATGGTGCCAACTTAAAAAGATACAGCTTCTAGGGTCTTAAAGGCTTGAAAGTAAACAAGGAGCCATCTAGTTCAGAAGCAACAAAGTCCACAAGGAAGAAGTACATCAGCCTGTGTGACCACGAGGTGTCAAATGGATCAGGTATCAGACATTAAAGACCTAAAAATTATATCATTGTAAATGAGGGGAAGGACAGATTGGAAACCCAAAGCCCATCTGTAGGTCACAGGATATCCCCTCACAGAAGGATTGTGGGGAGGAGAAGAGCCACTCATGGTACAGTGTAGCAACAATAAAACATACAACTTTCCTATAATTCTTAAATGCTTCCTCCCACCCAATATCATGATCCTAATTCTACCTTGCAAATCTAACTAGATGAGAGAATGTACACTGGTGCAGATAGGAACTGGAAACACAGGGAATCCAGTACAGACGATCCATTCAGGACCAGTGGTGAGAGTGGTAATACCAGGAGGGTGGAGGGAAGGTGGGGTAGAAAGGGGAACAGATTATAAGGAAGTGGGTGAAGGGAGACACTGGACAGTGTACGAAATAATAATAATTTATAAATTATCAAGGATTCATGGGGAGGGGGGAAATGTGGCGCTAATACCAAGGGCTAAAGTAGAAAGCAAATGTTTTGAGAATGATAATAGCAATGATTGTACAACTGTATCTGACATACAATGGATGCATGTGTGGCTTGTGATAAGAGTTGTATGAGCCCTGGATAAAGTGATTTAAAAAAAAATCTTTCTCCATCTTCTGGCCCTACCTCTGCCCCTCTACTCTGCTGCCCAATGCCAACCTCCCATGCTGGACTATGACTTCCACTTATGCACGTGCTGTCTCCTCTCTCGAGATACAGTCTCAGTTTTCTCTACTTGGCAGTTCTGTGTACTTGCTGTCTTTTCATTTCTAGGGGGAAAAAATGACAGCATTTCTAGTATGAAGAAGAAGTCGTTTTTAAGTACCGATGGATTAAACTAAGAAATGCACAAAGTCGTGGACAATGAATTTAAGGTCTCTCTTGTTAGTATGAGATGGGAACAGTCATCACACTTCTGAGTACACAGGTAATTCAGGTGGAGAAGTCCTCCCTGCCAGATAGATGGAAGATGCAATCTGAACCTGTTGCCCTTCCCACACAGTCACCCCGTGTCTCTCAGTGGAGGCGTGTGTGTTGCTATGATGTCAACAGGCTCGAACACAGCTTCCAGGCTAGGACGGACTAGGCAGAAAGACCCAGAGATTTTTTTCTGAAAATCAGTCATCAGAGTCTGTATGAATCATAACAGTTTGATCCCCAACTGATCAGAAAGTTGACTTATGGTAGGTAGCATTCCGTTGTGCTGTGTACTGGGCCACTTTATGTCAGGGGCTGACTTCATACCAGCTAATAAACATATTCTTAACCTCATAAAGTGATTTAGCAGGTTGGAAGAGAAAACATATGCAAAAGATGCCTGGTTTACAATAAATACTCAACAAACACAAGCAGTTATTCATTACTATCGGTGTGACCACGTACACATTTTTAAGCTGCTTTAGCTACTATCATCTTAAATTGTGTATAATAACTCCTGCTCTGTCCACCTCCTCAGTTTGATTATAAGAATCAATGACATAGTAAGAGCTTAAAGCAATTTGGAAAACATACATCAGAAAGCAAAAATTGTGATGCTGATAATGATGTGCTATTTTCCTTGTCACTCTTACCTACATTTTATCTACCTGTTAAAATCATCATACCTTTGCTGATGTTTCAAACCATCCGACGAAACCATGCTCCTTGCAGAACTGGTCCATCTTGAGGCCATTGTTCAAGAGCACATCCTTTCCCTGATCACACTTGTTGGCCAGCAGAACTGCTGAAACTGGTTTGCCATTCGGGAGAGCTAACTTTGAGTCCAAATCACTTTTCCACTTTGTCACCGCTTCAAATGTGGCTGGCCTGGTGACATCGAAGACAATAAATGCACCCATAGCTTCTCGGTAGTAGACCCTTGTCATGTTTCCAAATCTTTCTTGACCTGTCATCAAAAAGAAACACAAATCAACAGCTTATGATTACTGCTGGAAACTGAATCATAGGTTGGAAGCCCACTAGCCTCTGGGGTGAACAACTCTCTCAGTGAAATAGTCCTTTTTAGAGTGCTAACTTTTTAAAAAAACTAATATTTAAAGAGTGAGCATGGCACACAACAGTGGAGTTTTGCTCTTAATTTCTGTGTTAAGGAAGGAGTTTATTAATTTAATAAATATGTTGCTTTTCAGGTTATGTGTACATTTCACTTATTTTTTGTAGAATTTATAATCATTTATAGATTACATATATTACATATCAGATGTTCTAAAAGCACATATATTGAGAAATTCTGGGCTCCACATTTTGACTCATAACTAGATCTATGCTATCTGATATGTAAAAGGCCTCTAAAAATTTCATGAGAAATTCAAATACCTTATATATTTTTAAGTTTGTTGGCATATACTTCATATATTATGCATTTTAATCATTCAAACACATTAAGAAGAGTTGTACCATCATCATTACAATCAATTTCAGAATATTTTCTTCTCATACTCCTTGTTGTTAGGTCCCTATTGCCTCCCAATCTCTCCTGCCATATCCTTAGGAAATCATTAGCCCAGTTACTATCTCTGTATATTTACCTATCGTTGATTTCATATAGAGAAAATCATACAATTAACACAAACAAAAAGCAAACACAAATCATGAGACAAAAGAGGAAAACTTTCATTGAAAAGAAAGAAGATGATCCCTTCTGGACCAGTGTTGGGTGGAGTGATACTGGGAGAATGGAGGGAGGGTAGAGTGGAAGGGAGGAACAAATTGCAGGGATCTACATATGCCTCTGGGGTACAGACAGCAGGGAAGTGGGTGAAGGGACACATAGGACAGAGTACGATATGAAAAAGTAAGAACAATGTATAAATTATTGCTGGTTAAAGGGGAAGGGAGAGGGGGAGTGAGGAGGGAGGGAATTATGGGGAGCTGGTCCTGGGGGGTCGAAGTGGAGGGAGGGTGTTTCAGGAGTGATGATGGCAACAGGTGTGCAAATGTGGTCTGCATACAATTGACATGTGTGGATCGTGATGGGAGCTGTATGAGCCCCCCCAAAATGATTTATTTAAAAAAAAAGAAAGAAGAAAATACTCAAAACTAAAACAACTTTAAATGGTTCAAAGGGAGATTAAAAAATAAGGTGAAATACTTGTACCACCTGATTTTGTTTGTTTCATTTTTCTAAGAACTTTTTGAAGTCCCATCATATTATCCACTTACATGTTGTGCCTTAACTTTAATTTTAAATGAATTAAAGTGATGTGGAATGGTATATAAGTTTTAAAATTTTAAATTAAGTTCTCCAGTCCTACTACGAACTTACGTCTCAGATGTCCTAAAAGCACATGTAGATGTGAGCTACAGTGTTGGATGGGCTCAACTTAACAGTTCCAACATCACAGAAAGTTCTACTTGACAACATCGTCCTGAACACTTGGGCTATCATGATTTCCACATGAGATTCTCTATCCACTATAACCATAAATGTATTCTTGCATTCTAGTGGGGAGACATATGATAATCAGCATCAGAAATTAGTACATTACATGTTATGTTAAAAGAGTATCCACCATCTACTCCAACTCAGAGGGATCATAGTAATTAGCATGTATTATATGTTTACTAATCATCAGAAATGTTATATATCTACATCATCAGGATGGTGCCATCATGATCCCAATTTTTTTTAAGAAAACCAAAGCTTAGAGAGGTGATGTAATTTGCTCAAATTACATAGATGGGAATTTTGGGGAACAGGGTTCACATCTGGCAGGTTGGAATCTATAGTCAAAGCATATTTCCCACCATTATACTATCATCTCCATCAGGCTTGTGTTCCAGGAATGTCTCATTCAATTAAATTGGACAGGTCTGTTTTAAACATCGATGCTGCCTATGCCAGTTGCTGGTCGAGATGCCAGGAATTCAACAAAGAACTACCATCATACTAGTAAATGCCACCTATGGGGCAGTGAGGCCCTCTATTTTTAAAAAAAGAGAAAAGAAAGGAAGGGAATAAAGAATGAGGATTGGCATCATGACATCAGTCTGAACTGGAAGCAATTTTTTGTTTCTTTTTTTGGGGGGGGGGTCTTGGGGGGCATCACTGCCCTCTGGTGGTGGGAGTAGGAGGCCCAACCTTTGCTCCTGTGGAGCTGGAATTGAACCTCCATCCCAGTGGGCCGCAGTCCCGCGCACAACCACTACGCCATCGGGGCTCAGCCCAGCAGTTTTGGTCTGAGGCTGTTTTTTTGTTAATTTATAATTTTACATTGACAATATTGACAGAGTTTTTTAAACACTCTAAACTTTACCATCCTCACATGCAAAGTGATGATGATAATATGTGGCCACGTGGAAGAAAATAATATAGAAAGCACTCAGCACAGTGCCTTAGAACTTTATGGCACTTCAGTTTTCCTTCTATTTCCGAAGCAAATTCAAAAATATGAAAGACATTATAACAGTATTTTGAATTCAGAATTGCAGGCCAAAGTTTACAGTGAAAATTACAGTCATTTTCAGATGACTGAAAAGAGCACACACAATTCTACTATTTCCATCTGTATCTACTAGCAGTTGATGAAAACTCTAGCTAATAAAGACTGGGTTCTTGAAACAAAACCCTTCAAAGAACGTAACCTGCTAAAATTTTTCATTCAGATTTGGGGACTTGTTTCTGTTATGATTTTTGGGGGGGCAGCACTGCCCTCTGGTGGGCGTGGGAGACCCAGTCTTGCTCCTAGAGAGCTGCTGCTGGATTTGAACCGCCAAGCCAGTGGCCCTCAGTCCCACATTCAACCACTACGCCACCAGGGCTCAGTCTATGTTATGATTCTAAGAGAGTTCTATGAATGAAATCAGTAGTAGTTGTATTTTTATCAAGTTAACTTTCGAGGATGGAATAAAACACTGAAAGTGGAGTGAAGTTAGGAAGATAAGGTCAATCAACCTCACTTTGATCTTGAAACTTAATTTTGATCTCTACGTTATTTTGTTATTTTCTAGGCAGTGAAAAGAGAATGATCCCCAAGTCTTTATGGAAATGGAGGCTGGTCAAGGCAGGAGGCCAGTCCCAGGGATCTGATGACACTAGAGGCTCATGTGTGCACTGTGCTCCAGGGTGTCTTGGCATGCTGTGAAGAAGAGCATGTTGTTAGGCCCAGCACATGACAGTTTTGAAGCACTTCTTCCATGGGTTCTACTACAGAGGATGGTTTTTGTTGTTGTGGTTGTGGTTGGGTTGGTTTTTTTTTTTTTGCCCCCACAGTCATCGAGTCAATAAAAGAAAGTTATGAAATGTTCTTCCTATGATACACCCACCACAGATGAACTTTCATTTCTCCCGAATGACCTTTACTCTTCATCCTTTTCCATTTTTTTTCTTTTCAAGTATCTGATGCAAACAGTGATCTCTTTGATAATGCTCAGGATGGCCATGGCCTTTCAGGAAAGTACAGGGGAAAAAAGGCCTCTGTGATTATTCAGCGCTCTGAAGGCCTCTAGGTTTTTCAAGAATGTCTTATGATCCCTTTCAGAGAACTAATGTGATAAAGCACAAAGTCATGGGTTATTCAATAATCTGGTTGTCCAGCTGTCTGCAGGGCAGAGTAAGGTGGCCCTCTGGATGAAAGATTTTATGTGGCAAAAATATGGCACATGGTCAATTTAAAAACTGTGTAAAAGAGTGATACACAGGCATTCAACTTCATAACCTCAAATCACTGCCATCTAGCTGATTCTGCCTCACGGCGAGCCTGTCAGATTGAATAAAGTTGCCCTGTTGAATTGTCAATGCTGTAATCTTTATGGAAGCAAAAGACCATGATCCAGTGGTGACTTTGAGCTACTGTCCTTTCAGTTAACAACCAAGTTCTTATTCCTTTATACCTTCATGCGTGTTCACCAAGAAAAGTATGCTTGTAGATGTTTGAGTTTTGTGAGTGGATGTGTGTCAGATCAGAAACAAGAGACAAAAGCTTAATTCTGGAAATAAGTGGCCTTTGTACATTGAGTTCACTAGGTCAGCAGACTCTGAAAGTTTGTATTTTGCCATTCCAGCCTGGGGTCACACTAAGAAAAGGCATTGTTACACTCATATCTTTATACAGAGTTTGTCAGCTGAATGCTGTTGGCTGTGTCATATTTTCAAAATGATACTCAGTTTCTTAAGAACTCTGTCTACCTACTGGCAAAGTAGACAGCTGAAGAGTTTTTTTAGAAAGACAGAGACTATGTTCAAAATCGGTCTTTGAGTTTAGACCATTCGTAATTAACACATTACTTGAGTTGCTACCACAGTTCAGGTATTGTGTTCTGAACTTCTAGCCTGTTTCCCATTGGACACTTGCATCGAATATCATCTAGTTCATCATGTCGGACCCACGACTCTTAGTCTCTAAAGTCTCTTAGTCTCTAAGATTCTCTAAAGTCTCTAAGTGTCTCTAAAGTCTCTAAGTCTCTTAGTCTCCACCGATGTATAGATGTTGTTCAAGACTTAACATGAAGAGTGCTGAGTGACAAAGCAAGCAAATGAATCTCAAAAATTAATATGATGGAGATCAAGCAGTAAAGATCAAACAGTCTCCTGGGAGAAGGCAGAGAACCAAAGGTGTAAGAGGAGTCTTTGGCCATGGCTACCAGGGCAGTCATGAACAAATAATTTTTTCTCCCTGAGTTTCCTCATTTGTAAAATGCAGTTGATCTGGCTGATCTCTAAGATAACTTTCTGCTCTCATCCTCTGACTTTGACCCGTGGTCCTCTGTCCCTACATTGAAATTTACATTTAGTGCATGGATTTCTAGCTAAAGGTAACAAAGGCAACAAAGTCTTAATATGCTTTTAGTACTATTTTAATTGGTACTATAGAGAAGCTCTCAGTGAGTATACCACAGCAATGAATCCTGGGATCAGGTATGAAAAGAGTGCTAGGAAGTATGCTGTTTTCTACTAATCTGAGTTCATTTTATACTACATTTTGTCAAAAACAGCAAACTCTATGACTGAGTGAAATCACTTTGCCTGTTTGACCCTCAGTTTTCTCAGTGGCAAAATAAAAAGACTAGACAAGATGCTTTAAATTCATTGTTTCCTTGGGCATTCCCCACTAATCAAGTATATGCTTCTCCACCCTCAGTGTGGAGGCACCGAAATTTCCCCTACTATTCTGGCATTATGTCACACCCAGAATGCCACCCAGAGTGACACTTCCAAGTGATCTTGCAACTGCCTTCTCAGTCACATAAACAAGGACCTCTGACACCCTAACTTGTACGTTGATTTCTGAACACCTCTACCAGATTCGTTTTCCCCAAATACTGCTTCACTTCATTAACCATCAGAAATTCCATCACCCCTTGCAACCAAAAATGTACTGCTACACTTAGACTCCAACTCACAGAGCCCCCAAAAGTGTGAGATTAGAATTGTGCTCCATCAGCTTTTCAGTGGATAATTTTGGGGACTCAATCACCAGTTTCTCCTCCCTTGAAGCCTCTGGGTATACTAGAACCTCCAAACTTCCAACTTTCATCCTCTATTCAAGTATGCTAACCATTTATACCATTCAAGGACTCCTTACTGATTATGTTATTGTCCTTAGATGCCATCAAATTGGTTCCAAATCATAACAAGCCCCTGCCCCAGATTTACATGACTTTGAAAGGCAAAGAGGGAACCATCGAAGTGCCATGGGTTAGTGGCTTTGGGCTGAGCTGTAAACCACAATCCAAAGTTAATGCTCATGGAATGGTCAAGGGTTCAAAATTCTCAGCACAAGACATGTTTAGAGCATTGAAAATGAGGATGTTTCCTTGCAGACAGGGGCACCTGGTAAAAGCCACGATAGTTTCAATTAACTCATGTGTGCGAATGTTTGGCTTTGAATAGAAAAGACTGAGGGAGAATCAAGGCATTGGACTTGTGGTGCTGGTAAAGAATCTTGAAAGTACCATGAACTACCAAAAGGACAAAGCAATATGTCTTGAAAGAAGTACAATCAAAGTGTGCTTTAGAGGTAAGGACAGCGAGACTGCCTCTTACATCCTTTGGACATGTTTTCTGGAAAGGCTGGTCCTTGGAGAAGGATCTAGTGCTTGGTAAAGTGGAGGGGACAGCAAAAAAAGAGAAAGGCCCCAAATGAAGTGGATCAACACTGTGTCTACAGCGATGGGGTCAGGCAGAGGGACAATTGTGAGGACAGCACAGAAGCAGGCAGTAAGCGCCGATTTGATGACACCTAACAACATAACCCAAGGAATCAGCTCTACCCTATTCTGTAGGGTCGGTATGAGTCAGAATCAACGAATGTCAGGAAGTTGGGGTGTTTTTTTAAGGAGCTGTCAGCATGTGTCGCTTTCTTAAATCACTGCTCCCTTTGCATGCTATAAGCCCCTGTAGCCTATGTTCCCAATTGCATCACCAACTCCTTGAATCTACCACTGAAGTACACAGTTACTTTCCCTTTGTGTCCACATAACATGCAGTACTCTGAGAAAGAGACTCTTAACCCTTGCTCGCAATAGACTTGTGAAATAGCATGGAATGGGTAACACGTGCTCTTCAAGCAATGAGGTCACAATATTGATTTCATCTTTAAAAGAGAGAAGCCTGGCAGGAAAAGGAATGAAGGGGATAAAAGAAGACCTCTGATCCAACTCACCTACCTTCTCTACCTTCTATGAGCCACTCAGGGAAAGGAAAATCACCATTGACTCAGAATCACCTAAGTGAACTTCCTAATTTCTTAATTCACCTGTGAGCAATGCTTCCTGTCTCAACTCCAAATTTAAAAAGTCATCTCCAAATCACAAAAATGATACCAGCATGAATCAAGATAGGAGGATAAGGTCTCATACTTTTATTTAACTAAAAATACCCCATGAAATTAGTTTCAGTAAGTTCAACTATATTAAGAAAACTGCTATCTTTAAATGATTTAATCAATATGAACAGTAGATGTGGTTATCCTTTTGATACCTTCCTCTGTTACACACACACACACACACACACACTCAGTTAAACGGACATCTGCTCTTGTTCTCCTGTGCCATTTGCTAGCTTTGGTGTTCTCAAACAGGTTCTTTCTGCCTTCATTTTTTTTTTCTCAAAATAAATTGAGTTCAATACCCTTTGCTCTTTCTACACTCTCACTCTCAGCAATTCCAATAAGATCAAGCAGGAAAATATGTATTAGAATAGCTTGCAATAACTACACTTTTAACAAAAGGCTACAGGTAACATTTATTTAGAATTGATTAGTGGTAGTTCATATGAGTTAGCTTGATTAATTATTTTACAAATCTAAGATGCACGGTCTGTTCTTAACTCCACTACACAGATAAGAATTAAAGGCAGAGAATAAAGTAAATTTGTGCAAATCATTAAGCCACTGAGCAAAGGCATTGGGAAAAACTTCATGTTCTTACCCAGCACCATAAGTACCATCACATAATAGGTATCGAAGCTGACAGAGAGAATATATTCCAAATAGGTAATATTGGAGGGCAATAATCACCATTTCATAGATCGAACAAATACAACTCAGCAAAGTCTTTAAGTTTGTTCCATTTTAAGCAACATCTTGATATTCCATATATCTTATTTGAAGGAAGCAGTAGACTCTTTGGGACTCTAAGAGCCTGGGTGTTTGAATTCAAGCTTTACAGTCCCTTACCTCCACTAACCAAGCTAGTTTACTTGAAAATTAAAGACTATATATGCCTCAACAATTGTATAAATAAATGGTGACTATCACTATGTCTACCTGTATACCTGCAAAAGGACCCAAAGACTCAAAATTGTAGAGTTCTCTTTCAAAGTGTTCAGTAATTACACAGAGCACTTTGGAAGGCATGAGGAAATAGATTCTTATGTACAATGTTATCATTTATTTTTTCCTGATTAATATATGAAGTGAAAAGGGCCATTCTATAAATGAATATCATACTCAAGAACCACATTTTCAGAAACAGACTGTCATTCAACTTGCTTTCATTCTCTCTGCACAGTGGTACTGACGATTAGCCCCAACTAGTTAGAAAGAGGAAAGAAGATAACCACCTACAAAAGCAGTAGCAAAATTAGAAGGGAAAAGGGGCGAGGCCTGTGATTTGATTGTGAGCCGCACATCCACAAACCTTTGGTCATAAAGAGCATGGCTTAATCTCATGTCAGGCAATATAGGGTTGAATCCGGCTACTTCACTTCTTAGCTGGATAGCCAAGGGCAAATTTTCTAAGTTTCATTGACTGGTAAGGACTTCTGAACCAAAAGTTGAATCAGCACCTCCTCAACGGTAAAAATCTTTGAGTCCATGGCAACTGCTCCCTCATATTTGTGAGAGCCATATCCTGCTGCACGTGCCTCTCAAAGATATTTCTGGAACCTTTCAGGATCAGAGTGGCAGCCTGAGTAGTGACAAGACATTGGATAAATTGACCTTCGTTGGCACTGAAACAAATGAATGTCTAGTGTTTATTGCAGCAAATCCCCAAAAGATGGAAACTACCTACGTATACATCAAGAGACGAATGGCCCCCCACACACACTGTAGTGCACACACACTATAGAATATTACGCAGGCAGAAAGAGAGGGAATTCTGACATCTGCTTCAACGTAGATAAACCTGATTGAAGACATTTTTATGAGTAATATAGGTCTGAAATAAGAGGATAAATATTATGCACTATATCTTTAATATCTAGAAGAAGCATATATAAACAGACATAAGTTTATTAATGGTTGCTAGACATGGGCAGGATGAAGGGGAAAGGCCAACTCACTGCTTAGTTTGTTAGGAGTGATGGAAAGATTTGGAAACGGATAATAGCTTTTACTATACAACATGATAAACACAATTTATGTCACCAAATTGTGTGTATATGTATATATATGTGTGTGTGTATGTGTGTGTATATATATGTATATATATAAAGATAGTCAAACTGATCAAAGATTCCTCCATACTAGGGAGAGCTGACATTTTATGACAGTGCAAGTGACTAAAAAATCATCTCTTCCTCCTCCATATCAGCCTTGGCAGAGTTAAGCTCAGACCATCACTGCCCGTTCTTTGCTGGCACGCACCAGAGGAGAGCACAGAGGAGGGAGAACTGCATTCTTGTCCATGGGAAGTCAGCTGTGGTTTGAAGGTGTTCTAAGGTACACTTAATTCACGCCCGTCTAGGTGATCAGATGCGTCTGGCTTTCATATGAACTCACTACCCACAGGGCCACCTATGCAATTTGAAACTGCCAGTGCTGTGCTTGAATCACTCTTTCCCACAATAGCCACGGACCCCTCAATCAGCTTTTCCAGCAGTATGTACAGCGCTAACCCAGTCAACATGGCTTTTTGCTTTTAAGGCTGCCAAACAGAAATATAAAGTAGCATCACAGTTAGAGTTAAAGAATTTCCCCGACAAGGATTCTGGACACCACATGGTTTATAGAATGGGGCTCCAAAGGTTTCTTATGAACATGAACTTTTATGACTGTTGCCCCATGGGCAAGAGTACGAACCTGTGCTGAGAGCCATGGCGTAGGCAGGAGGTACTTCTAAACTTGGGAGTTAAACTGCCCATGACTGTATGTTACATTAGGAATGAGGCTTAAAAACGGAGCTGAGACAGAAAATATTTTTTAGGATTTAGTCAGCATGTGCATAATATGCTCTGGCATAATGTTTACCCTATTTTTGGCTGTGAGCTGCCATCAATTCAGTTCTGTCTCATACCAACCATACATGCAGTAGAACAAGCACTGCCCGGTCCCGATCTAGCCTCACACTCTTGGCTGTATTGGAGCCATTGTTGCAACAGTCATAAGAATCTATTCATTGAGGGTCTTCCTCTTTCTACCAGAGTTTCTAATTCACCAAGCCTGTTGTCCTTGCATTTCCTGATAACATGTGCCCAGTATGTGTAACGAAGTCTCGCCATCCCTTCTCCAGAACATTCTGGCTGTACTTACTCTAAAATAAATTTGTTCATTCTTCTGACAGTTGATGTTATGTGCTTCGCCAGTGCCTTAATTCAAATGCATCGATTCTTCTGAGCACTTTCTTATTCATTATCTGGATTTTTTCCATGACTGGAAATACAACGTTTGAGTCAGCTACACCCTAATACTCAAAGTGACAACTTTGTTCTTCACCATTTCAAAGAAGGGGCTTGCAGATTTACCCAATGCATTTGATTGTATAAGTTCTTGATTCTGTAGGTGAATATATATACATATGTGTGTATATATATGTATACATCCTGACCAAGGCAATATGCTGTTTGATTTCTTGACTTCCACTTCCATGAATGTTACATAATCACTAGAATTCTTGGAAAAGCTTTCTACTCCTTGTCCATGGAGGCTATAGTCACAAATTTAAAAACAAAACAAGCATAATAGCTAGTGTAATAATAATCCTTTCAGATTTCCTCATCAGTAGGGACCACTCCATTTGGCTATCACTTGTTGACCATTTGCTCTTTTTGACTCTCTCCTTCATTGGAAAAACGCATCCTCTTGGTTTAAAGAGAAAGAAACTGAGATGAGGAACTTAGGGGATCTGCCTAAGATCAACCACTTTCTATGGATAGAACAGAGATTCATATGGAAACAGTTCAAATCTGGAACTTGGGTTTTTAGTCACTCCGCCCTTCTATCTCCTCTGCTAAGTAAAGAAAACAAGACTAAGAGTTGCTCTTGGGAATGGCCAGGAGGTTGGTTTTGACTCATGCTGACCTACGCGAACAGAACGAAACACTGCCTGGCCTGCATCATCCTCACAATTGTTGCTGTTTGACTCTATTTCTTGCAGCCATGATGCCCAACCCATCCCATCAAAGGTGTTTCTTATTTTTGTTGACACTGTACCAAACAAGATCCAGTCCCAGAGAAGGGACCCATAAGCATTATATAAAATACTCAAGGTCACCTAATTACTTGAAGTTGACAGATATTCAAATTGTACTACATCCACTTTTCAAAAGTTAGTGAATTTCAACCTAGAGTCCTGGCAAGCTGTAGTTACCCCATATAGGTTTATGACTCTAAAACCTGTGACAGCAGAGAACAAAGGCTTATAGTGAATGCTTTAAATGAAAAGTGCAATGAGGTACTCGA
The DNA here is from genome assembly GCA_004026705.1 of Nesogale talazaci. NCBI lineage: Eukaryota > Metazoa > Chordata > Mammalia > Afrosoricida > Tenrecidae > Nesogale > Nesogale talazaci. The sequence continues at coordinate 35,102 of PVJH01013301.1, read as the reverse complement.
TGGTGATGTTGTCTTCTGGTCTCTAATAACCCCTGTGCTACTGAAGCTGCTGAAGATGAGGCCAAGTGCCTGAATCTGTCTGCAAGCCAAAAGCTTTATCATAAGACCTGGCAGCTCGTGATTAAAGAGGCACTGGAGTTCCCAGAACAAGAAATGCCCTTTCAAAAGTGTTCCACATTTGTTCTTGCTTCAAGCCATGATAAACTGTTTCCAGTCAGATGCACCCACTCAAAGGAACCTATTTTCTAAAGCAGAGATAAGCCAGCTTGGGCCCAGCATTTATAGATTTCTGGTGTCACAGACCCTGAAATAGGAAAGGGAGTGGGACCTGTTGGAAGTGGCTCAAAAAGAATCCCAAATGATCCTAAAAACTTCCAAACTGGAAGGTGGTCGAGCCACCAGCATGCAACTTCCTGCCAGCTGCCTTCAGCAAATTGAGCTGAAGGAACTTGTTCTAAACCTCTGGGCAGGTTGCTGTACAGCTAGGCAGGCTCTTGTAAGGAGGCAGTGGATAGGGCCAGGTTTCAAACAGCAGCAGTAAGAGGGACCAGAGACTGTGCACGCAAACCTTTTGGGACAAACCCTCAGCATCCACTTCAGATTTCAAAGTTTCAGTATCTACTTCAGAGAGAGAAAAAAAATCAAGAAAAAAGTGGTCTACTTCTGATAGGCTACAGAAAGCTAGAGAGACCGATGGAGAGAGAAATACTAGGCGGCCCGTGGTATTTTACACACAGAGAGATCCTTGGCTTTCTCACCGCATACTCGCCATCCGGTTGATTCGGGGTAGACGTGCTCCCTAGCGTTTGCTGGACTACAGGAGCATAAGTTCTCCTACTTAAGTGCATTGTGGGTTAGAAACTCAAGACTTACCCACTGCACTGGGCCACCCGGCCTCTTTCCCCCACAGCAGTGAACCCCAAACTCACTTCGGCCAAATGTGGAAAGAGAGTGTTCATAACAACAGAAACTGGTAACTTTCTAGCCAGGGCCTATCCCGATCCGGGTCCCTGCAGGGGTAACCAGGAGAGGGGTTTCCTGGAACAGACTGGGCTGGGCAGGCAAAGGCAGGTCCGCCAGAGTACAACTCACGCCTGGATAGCCAGCGCCCAGAAAACCTGCTGGAGACCAAGAACTCCAGCTTCCACCTGGGTCCCTAGAGAGGCCCCCCAAGGTAGCTAGAACGCGTGAGTGGGTGCTGGAGGGGGGCAACGTCATACCCACTGCGCGCCAGGGAATGCAACTGAAGAAATTTCAGCTGGAACCCGAAACTTTTTCTTTCATTCAAACCCGAGTTTGTGTCCCACCGTCCCTCTCTGGCGGCTCCGTCTGGGAGATCAGGGTCTGGTCAAGGTGGGCTGCCTCGGCCCAGGAGAAGACGACTGGCGAGCGAGCCCGGCCGCCCCCCCACTCACCTGCGATGTCCCACAGCTGCAGGCGCACCACCGTCTCGGGGTCCCAGTGGAGCACCTTGAGCGCGAAGTCCACGCCGATGGTGGCCCGGTAGTGCGAGGAGAAGTTCTGGTGCACGTAGCGCTTGATGATGCTCGTCTTGCCCACGCCCAGGTCCCCGATCACCAGCAGCTTGTACAGGTGCTCCTTGTGCGGGGCCTGCATGTTGGCGGCCGGCCCGGGGCGCAGGGCCAGGAAGCAGAGCCCGGCCGGGACAGGAGGCCGGCAGAGAACGACTGCCCCTTGGGAGCGCTGGAGTCAGCGGCGCGCGGGGTGGGGCGGGGCGGGCTCCGAGGGGCGGGACTCCTCCCCAACCGCCCCAGAGGAACTCGCGGACAGGGGGGTTCCCCCTTCCCTTCTTCCCTCCCCTTCCCGCCCCGCGCCAATTCACAGGCTCCCGGCGAAGACTGTTCTCGCTTGTGATGGTGGCCCCAGAGCAGAGAGCTGTGGAGTTTAACTTGCCTTGGTCAAGTTGGGGGAAGGTTGCGAGATTCGCTGGAGATGACAAGGTCGCAGGTGATAAGCACAGCTGAACCCGGCCTAAGGGGACCCCAAGCACCACACGCTGGAAGAGAAGAATGAGGGAAAGCAGCGGAGAATTCCATGGGCAGGAGGCACCTGAAGGCAAGGAGACGCTAAGCAAGCAGAAATCTCTCCCCAATAAGTCCTTTGAGTTCGCTGGACTTTTGTGTACACCACCACTTTTCATCATTCTGGGCGCCTTAGGAAGCAAGACCTTTTGTTCCAAAAAAAAGTTGAGAAAAGTCAAGGCTAATTAGCTAGTAAATGTTTGCATGAAGATTCAAATGCAGGCCGGTGGAAAACAAGATGCAAACTTGGCCATCTCCCTTGTCTTTCTGACTTCCTCATCCTGCATAACAAGCATCGTCCTGGGGCTTTCACCTGGTACTGAGAAGCAGAAGGGTGTCCCAGACCTGTGACCTGCACAACTCCCGTAAACCTCCTGTGATCTTGCTTTCCAAATCAAGCGCAAGAGACTAATAGCACCCATTTGATGGGGTGGTTGAGAAGATAAGCCTTACTGTGCATAATGAAACTCCCAGCCCATTGAAGACTGTTAAACACAGGGAATTGGCTTTAGGGTTATGGTTTGGTTTGGGTTGGGTATTAAAAGCAAATGGAATCAAGGACAAGCAAACACTATCATCATGTTCATTGATGGAAATACTATTAACAAACACCATCCAAAGTAGGACTGCTAACCTGAAGATCATCGGTTCAAAACCGCCAGCCACTCAAGAGGAAAAACATGAGGGTTCTGCTTCCATAAATACTTCGAGCCTCACAAACTCACAGGAGCAGTACTATTCTGCCCTACAGAAACAAGTCAAAAGTGATTTGCTGCAATGAGTGAGTTTTGTTTAGCTTCTTGGAGGGAAATTCAAAAACTTTGTTCACAATGGGTGTGAGTAATGGTTTATGGACTTGCATCCATCTGAGTTGTCCTTTTGTTCTTGGATAGTTTCATCCACTGTTTTCCTCTCATCTAAGGACTCACCAGATAGATCCATTCTGTCTAACACTCAAGGGGGCAAACCATCTGCTTAAATTATTGACTAACAGTATGACTTCAAAGTGTAGGGAGTGAAGTTCAGGAACCTGAGCTGCTTTATCCATTTACCAAAACCTAGAAAATCAGTGCCATGGAGTTGATTCTGATCCTCTATGACAGAGTAGAATGGTTTCTGTAGGTTTCTAAGACTGTCCATCTCTAAGGGAGTGAAAAGTTTCATTTTTCTCCCTCACAGCACCTGGTGGTTTCAAACTGCTGACCTTGCATTTGACAGTTCAACCCTTAACCAACCTTTGTTTTTAGATGCCATCCAGACAGTGTGGGCCTATAGCAATCCTGTGCATGTCACCATGAAACAGTGCCTGGTCCATCCCTGTCCTTGGGATTGCTCCCATGATTGGCCCACAAGGACTACAATGAGGCTTGGTGACAAAGGAAAAAGGCCCTTTCTGGATCACCTTGATTTAGCAAGACCAGTCTGGCCTGGGCAAAGAGATGATGGAAATTGAAATAAGAAAAGGGGAAAGAAATTTGGGGCAGTGTGGGCAGGTCCTCAGTTTAATATCTGAACCAAGGTCTTGGCAGGCCTCAGCTTGTTTGTCTAGCTATAGCCAGGCTGAGTCATTCGCATCTTCACCTGTTTCCCCTTTCAGATCAGGCGTGTATTGAAACATCAGATGAACATATTTAAAGGGAACAAGTAGAGCAAGCTCTGGCTTCCCCTAGGGCATGAGGCTCATGAAATTTGAAGGGCTTTCTTTAAGCAAAATGGCACATAATGACGAATAAAAGCATTAAGTTCAAGGCTTTGGAAGGGGTCCTAAAATTTCAGTTTCATTGACAGTCAACTAATCTGCGTTTGGGGCCAGGCGGTTCCTCTTTGGTGACAGTGGCCAATCATGGTGAGCCAACTTCCTGGCTAGGCAGGAAGTATGTGCAATTTGTTTCCAGAAGCTTTCATTTAGGTCTCGTGGTCATTCTTCACAATGGGGATAAATTACTCGTACCTTGTCTTTTTAAGACTTTTCAGTTAAACATGTGTCAGGGAGCAGTCTGGCCTGAAAGTTCAATGATTACTTTGTAAGAGTCACCCTAGAGCTCTGACTGTGACAGTCTTTCTAAAAATTAGAGTTAGGTTGTATGAGTTCTGGAGAACTCATTTGATTCTAAAATATCATAATTCAAAGATTTTTAGAAATTTCTGGTTGGAGGCACAGACCAGTTGATTCTATTTATGCCCAAATGTTACCATTAGCCCCTGAGTGGAGTTTTTGTGCTGCTTTCTAGTTGACCTCTCTTTGGTAATGCTATTGACTGAAGGCAGAGAGATCTGGAAAAAGAGCTGTGTAGAATGGTCCTTCAAATCCAACATCCTGCCATAGTTTTAATTTTATATATTTCTCTCAAGACAGGGAACCGTATAGCTAGAGATAGGCTACAAACTAGATTTAGGTCAGAGAACTGCAAGATTCGGGGGTGGGGGGGTGGGGGTGGGCGCGGATCACAAACTGAGAAAGCAGTAGGAAGCAGTTAAGACCATTCACCATCTCTCACCCCAAATAGATTTCAGAAGAACTCATCTGCTCCAGTCTAATAACTCACCTGTTCTGGGAGGAAAGGATGCTCAGCATTGTCTAGATAGACACCCACACCACCACCACCCACCCAGAAGAGTTGGCTCTTCTGAGAATAGCTGGTGTTATATCATGTGACCCCTTCTCCCTGCACCATGGAAACCTGTTTTCCACAATAACTCTCCAAGCATCTCCTGAGATGTCTCGACAATCCCCCAACCCTCAGACTGCTAAAGCATAGCGTACCCTCTCAGGAATACCAGGAAGGGAGAGAAGTCTGTGAGAGTAGAGTCAAGCTTGGAGTAGAATTACAGAAGGCTCAGAGTCAGAAGGCTTCACCTCCATTCCCTTGTTATCCATCTAATGCTCATACACTTATTTGATGGTACTTATGAAACTGGAGAAATAATTAAAATATTTGGAGACTGCTTTGCAAGTACAATCTTGACAATGGAAACCCTCCTGCTTCTCTCTCATGACTGCTATATTACCTGAATCCCTATGTAATCACCTTATTTGCTTTTGCCAGTTACCGAGCCAGAGGGAGGCAGTCATCAACTTAATGAGCTCTAGTTATTTTCCTGAAGAAACGCTTAAACGGAGGCAAGAGGCATTGCCAGAGGAACTGTCATAGGGAAGGTGAACTGAATTTTCTTAGATTAATGCATGTAACAGGGGAAAAAAAGAGATGGGCTTTAGTGTGCACAAGATGCCATGCAATTTGTCATCCAAATGGGGCCCCATGCAAGTGAATGAGGACACTATTAACAATGACACCAAATGACAGGCAAAACCAGGGCTGTCCTGAAGAATGTTCATTCCTGAAACAGATTGTTAGTTCTCAAATGGGATCTACAAATAACAGTGGCATTTGGAAAAGTCTCCTAAATCACTATTTTAATAAATAGCTCTGCCAAGTTAAATCTGCAGCTCATTTCTCTGTTGTCTTCAAATAGCTCTCCTTTCACCCACTAGGTTTGTCTGCAACCTGTACTAACTTGTGATGGGAGTTGCGCTGTGGTATTTTTCTGGGAGTGTGCAAGAATTTTTACAGTATGTGGAGAGTGGCCAAGATGGATCCTTTAAATACTTATTTACAACCCTGAAAGATTGAAGGCTGATTCTTCTTCCCCAGAAAGAAAGACTATGTTAAGATAGTCAATGACTGTCATCAGAATCTTATTGTAAATGGGTTTAAAGTATTCCCATCTTTACTGTGGGCTAAGAAAACCATAGTAGACCTAAACTGCTTTGGCAGTAAGCTTATTCTGTAGTTAAATTGTGTGACACAGCTACATGTGTCTGATTCACATGTGTGAGTTTCCCTCCAACAGGAATGAGTGGAAACAAGATCCAGAATAGCCAAAGACAAACTTTTGAGAAGAAAATGGAACAAAATGATTGGACAGGAGCTCAGAATTTCAGCTCCTTTGTCCTGGGCATTTACAGTCAGATGCTGTACTTTGGTTAGTATCTTTAACCCTCATACCCAATTTATCTAATGGGAATTGATGCCAAATAAATTAAATAGTTAGCCCAAAATTAAAGATGGAAAGTAACTGAATGAGACCTCTAATCACTAAGTCATGAATCCATGCTTTTTCCCTTATGCCACCTCCAGAACATTGATGCCAGCTAAACCTACAACTCTAGTGCAGTGTTGTTGCTGCTCTACTATTAGTCCTGCCACAATTGAAGGACAAAAATGAACACAAATGCAAATAACATATACTACTCATTACTCTAAGTAGTTTTCTTACTTAGCATATGTGATGAGCATTAACCAAGAGATTAGCTATATTATTTCCAGAGGAGGCAACAGATTAATAATACAGATGTCCTACAGTGTGAGGGCTTCTAGTCCTATAGTGACACACAAATTTGTAAGGTGTCATTCAGAAGAATACCTCAAGAAAAAATCACTAGCCCGCAAGAGGGCTGGGAGAAGGAATGACCGATGCAAGAAAACAAGTGATAGACCAGCCCTCAAAACATGAATCAGGAGATCTATTTGTGCAAAGCACTGTGAGAAAATCTTTGGAGAGGCAGGGAACAGAAGTCTTACATTATGTTTAAAAGTTGACACAGTATAAACGTCTACCACTGAAACATTTCCATTCCATACTACTTCAAGCATTAGCCTGTCCCCCCATGGCTTTCTGCCGACCTCTTCGATGCCTTCAAACTCCTTCCCTAACTCCTTCCTTCCATTGCAGAACAGCATTGTGTGCCGCTATGCTCCAGACTTGGGATTCTGACTTTTCTTGCATGAGCTGACCTATTCCCTATGGCAGTATAACAAACAAGGCTAGTCACTAAGCTGAAGTTGACCAAGTTTATCAGAATCCACAGTTTCACCACTAGCAGTTGTAACAACTTGGTAGAATTTAATTCTGTAAGTCTGTTCGCTCATCTGTAGAATAAAGATAACACTTTATACCTCATAAAGTTGTTGGGATGACTGAAGGAAATAATTCATTGATGTACTGTCCATCCTGCTTTGAGAAGGATATGCACTAAGAAAAATAAAGAAGCACCATTGCTAAATGATCAACTGTCTGCTGATAATTTCTGCCTGTATTTTAAATCCCAACCTCATTCCTGCCTTTCATACATACCCTTCTTCCAAATGCCTTTGTGCATTTCTACCAGCCTCCATGGCAGGCATCTCAAAGACAACAAGAACATAGCTGAACTCATTATCTTCCCTCACAGACGTGTTCCTTTTCCTGTATCCCTAGTTTGGGGTGAGCAGTTCCACCCACTCCACCGCTTACCAAGCCTGAAAACTCAGTCATACTGTCTCCTCTCTGACATTCAAAACGTCCAATCAGCCAAAGCCCTCTGATTTTAGCTCAGATAAATTTCTTGTACTTCATAAAAGTAATACGAATGAAACATACAGGCGAATATTGATTCAATATCACTGTGAAGAAAGAACTTCTAAGCAGTACTCTAAAGGCAAAATAATAAATAACATACAAGAAGAAACATTTGAAATGCTTATAAATGATTATACCACCAGAAGCATAGTGGGCAATTTGGGAAAATGCCCCAAATTGGGGGAAAATGGGAAAAGAAGGTTATAGATTATATATAAAATGCTATCATCAGTTAGTTTAAAGCACTCAAATGGAAAATACATGAACCATTGACAACAAAAGAATACCAAAAGTCCAAGAATATATGAAAAAATACCTAACTCCTTAAGTCCATTGTGAGTCAAGCACATCTGAACATCTGCTTTAACTTTTCAGTTTGACAAAGCTAATATAAAAATAAAAATAATCAACATTTATGGAACAAAGTTTTACTGATATTATCATATGGTACTTGTGGAATTACAATTTTTTTTCAAAGTTGTTAGAAGAAAATTTGGACGTATGCAGCCAAAACCTTGAAAATAATTGCAGTCTTTTAGCCAACAATTTACTTTTATACATTTGCCTATACATATTTTACAGGCTTTCTACTCCTATGAAGAGTTAGTCTTAGAAACTTGCAGGACTGTTCTACCTTGTCTAACAGGATCACTGTAAGTCTGCATCACCTGGATAACAATGAGATATTTTTTAAACTTTTATTATTATGTATACCTTCTAGAAAATGTCTAAAAATTATACACCCACACTGAATCAGTATATTTAAAGTAATGTATATTTTCTGGAATTTTCTAATTTTCTAGTTTTCCTACAGTGAATGTGTTTGACTTAAAATTTTAAAAAGCTTTTGTATTGTTGTGTGATGCTTATGTAAATATGCACTGAGTGGCTCCAGCTGCTCCCGTCAGGCACAGGCCTCCTGTAATGCAATTGCCTTGGTCCCTCCCCCACGTCCTCTGTAACCATGCATTAGGTTTCAGTATTTTTCCTGAGCCAACCTTTCTTATCCGGATCCCATTGATCTTATCAGCACCGAGGCGTTTTCCCTCCCAAGGGAAGGAACGTGTCATTTTAAGGGTGGCATAATCAGCCTGACACACTAGAACCAGTCGGACCAGGTTATTGCGCCCCCCCCCCCGCCCCCCACCACCAACGTCACTGCCCTGGAATGACTCTGCTACAACAGCCGCCCCAAGCTCAGCTAAAAAGGCAACCAAAGGAGTTCTCACCGCAAGCACCAAGTGCCTGAGAGCAAGCTGAAGGCAAGCTGAAAGAGGTAGCCCTCCCACTTGAATGAAGCCTTTCACCATCGATTGCCCCATGTTCAAACCTCGCTATCATCTCTGACTCCTTCCTAGGGTTATTTTCCTCTTACACTTGCCTCCCCATGCGTTTGCCCTCTTCATTCATCCTGCGTCTTCCATTTCACTTCCTTTTGGCAGCTCAGTAAGAAGCACCTTCTTAATATCTCCGTGATTGGGTCTCAGCTGCTTAGATCTGTCAAGACCCTCAGATCAATCTTCCGCAATAATAAATGACCCCACCACAGCACTCCTCTGATCTCAATCCCTGGATTCGCCTGATGAGCAAGAGAAGTAAATTCTTATTTAACTCAGTATTGAGTTGGGTTTTAAAGCCAAATCGTCAATGTCAAACAGTAGCCTCATTTTTCAGCTGATGGGTTTGAACTACCGACTTTGAGGTTAACAAAGGCATGTATAACCCACTATGCCACCAGACTTGTTTTCTTCCTCCCCAGCACTACTTTCTAATAGCAGTTGACATGTGTGTGACATCACTTTTTCACCACTTCCCGATGTTCTTGCTGTAGAAAGACTCTTTCTCCATTTTAACTGGTTGACTGTGAGACCAGAGGTTCAATCCGCGTAATATACCCTATTACCAAGTGACACAGTCTCAATCTACCGCATCCTACCTGTATGTTCAAATGCGTTCTGCTCTTGCTTGGGGTATGCATATCTATTGTCCTGTCACAGACATTCAGTAATGTTTTAGTGAAAATTTAAAATGTGAGCCATAGGAAGCCATGTCTTGGAATGCTGCCAGCCATTCTTAACCTTGGATGAAATCAATTGCTTAATTTAGATTATGTGTGCTTCTTTGTTTGTTTTCCCAACCATAGGGAGCTTGAGTCTTGCAGCCGGCATGGCAGTAAAAGCAGTGGGAGGGTGAGACTCTGGAGATTGCCAATTGCAAGGGCTGAGTACTCTCTCTGGCTCAGCCTCAAGCCCCTGAGTCAGCTTCCCCTCCTACCTGTCCCACCTTCCTGCCTGTAAAACCAAGCCAAACCACACTTGCTGCCCTGGAGTGTATTCCTCTATATTGTCAAGAAATTCTGAAAACCACCATGACCTAACTATAAACACAGTAATTATTCGACACTAGTAAGTATCATTTAGTCTGTCGTCTCCTAAGAAATTATCAGAGACCTTCTTTTTCTACAGTAAATCATCCTGTTCTGGCGCTCCAGTGATTGGCTGCTGCTTTCTCCATTTGAGACAATGTTTCTTCCATCAAAGATTTTATTAGTGACTCATCAAGGTTGAAGGCCTCCCAGGCAATCCAGTCTTGGAACGTGAACTCACTGGATACATTTTCCAGCACTCTCAGTTATTATGGAATGGCTTTGTGTGTCTTCAATGAACACACCTGGATGATGATGACATCAAAGTCTTTGAAAGTGTAAGAATTCCACTAACTGGGTCCCTTCTGGAGGTTCTCAAGTCACCAAGAAACCGAGTACATTTTGACTCCATATCATAAAATGGAGCTGCCCCCAAAGGTTTCCAAAGCTGTAAATCTTTATACAAGTAGACAGCCTCATCTCTCTCCTGTGGAGTACCTAGAAGATTCTGCCCCATGTGTAATCCACTAAGCGCAGTGATGCCTGTGGCATAAAGATGCTTTTTTTTTTAAAACCTCAACTACTAGGCTCAAGGTCACCAATTCAAACCTACCTCGTGGTACCCCATGGAAATCTGCTCTTGCTAAGACTACATCCCTGAAAACCCCATGTAACAGTTCCGCTCTGTGCCCTTTGGGGTCACTGTGAACTGGAATTGCCTTGAAAGCAATGACTTTGACATGGTGTGGGTCACTCCTCAATCATATTTGTAGTGCCTCCCTTCTGAATCAAGTTTGTAGTGCCTCTATATTATATAATTTACTTGTTTTGAAACAAACAAGGTTTTAAAGTTAATTTTTATCCACTTAGAAGATGTTTACAGTGCATGACAGGTTCCTTCAAGAGTGGTCATCAGACAAAGAAGTCCCTGGATCTTCACTGCCTCCACCCTCCCGAGGTTGTGGCCTTCCAAAATCCGGCCCCTGTCTCTCAGCTCTTGGTATGCTGAGCTGGCATTTTTAAATTTTTGTTGGTTTTTTTTTGTTTGTTTTTTGCTTAAGCCCAGTCTAGGGGATTAGATATCTCTTGCCCTCTAGAGAAATGGGCCAAAAAATAGTAATTGAAGATGAAAGGGATTTTCTCAGTTTCAACAAAAACTACGAAGATTCCATGTATTCTAACCCTAATCCCAGTGGTAGCTTTATTGCCACAGGAGTTCACAGTGAGGTTGCAAGTCACTACCAGCAAATAGGGGGCTTGGAGAAATAAGAGTTATTTATCAGCATGCATTGTCTTCTAGTTGCTAATTAGTTAAGTGCTGCCTGGCTCTTATTATATAGACAAGTAAGTAGAAATAGGGAAAACAAGATTTGGAACACTGAGCTAACAAGCATTCCTGAAGAAGCTCTAATTATAGGTCCTAGCAAGCAAGGTGATGGTCATTTGGTGAGAGAGGGAAATACTTCCAGTAGCTCCTCGTGCACACCAAGCTGGAAGGCCAGTGGCTCTTCATTTTGCATTCCTGTTCTCAAATTCCAATGATAAAAACAAATCCTTGAGCCTAGTCCTAGCCCTACAACTTTCTTGCCATGTGATCTGGACAGTACATATACCTCTCCAACTCCCATGTTCACTAACAGTAAAATTGTGATTAAGAGGATCTACTATTTTCTGTTATTCACTGCCATTTCAAAGCAAATGAAACAAATGGCTTTGCTATTATTTTAGAAGGAGTCCTGGTGGCGGAGCTGATCATTCACTGGGCTCCTAACTATAAGGACTTATAACTCTAAGCATATAATGATACCTGTAAGCAGTTCAGTCCTATCAGTCGCTCTGGGAAAGGCAGATGAGACTTTCTGCTCTCCTTGATATTGACAGTCTTGGAAACCCAAAGGGGCGGGGCTACTTTGTCCTAAAGGGTTGCTCTGAGTTGCCTTTGCCTCAAGGATAGTTTTGCTTTTTGTTTATTTTGTTTTTGTACTGTTGTTATGGAAATTGAAAAGAGATGACAGCAAAAATCAAAAGGCTGCTCTTTATCCTACTGCTCATACTAAAAGGATATAAATTCGACTTCCTCTAAGAAAGCATGCTGAACACTGTCCAGTAGAAGTGATTCCCTAGTCCCTGAGCAATTTCATAATATATGTTAGTTTTCTTGCCAATAGATCTGAGTTTGAATTATGGATCTATCGTTCATTATCCTGTCATGGGTAAGTCACTTATCAATCAATCATGGATGTCTTTTCATGTCTGTCATCAAATGTAAGGGGTCACTGCTCCCCTTTTTTATGGTGGTCTCCCTGTCATTGAGTTGATGCTGGTTCCTAGAGACCCTGGAGGACAGGGTGGAACTACCCTATGAGTTTCAGAGACTTTATGGGAGAAGAAAGCTCTGTTTTTATTCCATAGGGTGATTGGTAACCTATCAAACTGCAGCCCAAATGCATAACCACCATGCCACCAGGATGGTATCATCCCATGATTTACAAAGAAAATTAAATCAAGAGATTAGGCTCCTTTTCCCAAGACACACTTGAACTGGGTTTAAATCCATCATCAGTTACTTCTTAAATTCTTTTTCTTTTCTTAAGTCATGATGCATAATCAAAAGAGCATGGCATATAGAATCCAATATGTATAAGTGTCATATATTACTTAAGAGTCTAATAATCTGTAGAGCTAGTTTACGAATTCATTTCGCCTCATGGGCAAGTTCTTGGGCAAGTTACAGCAGAAGAAAGTAACCATTTCAGACGCCCACAGGGGCAGTTCCACTTTGTCCAACATCACTGTGAGTTGGAATCAACTCAATAGTGGTAAGTTTAATTTTGGTTTGGGGGCAAGAGCCTAAGCCTCTTGGTGCCTCAAGTTCTCCCTTCATAAAATAGAGATCAAAGCATGATTCTTCAAGCAATGGCTCTGAGGAGTGAATTAATGCATAGAAAACACATATACTTTGTGTTCAATACAAAGGGCCTACTTTTATTTCATAGAAAGAATTTTCGAATTTATCTTCACTAACATGTAAGCTAAGTATACCACAGCCTGTGTTATTAAGAAATAACATATAGTCATTTAATGGAAAATAATTTATCTTTAAAAGTGACCCATTGCTGAGTACCTGCAAGTCAACTCTGACTCACAGTAAAACACCACCAGGCCTCCTGGGAAATCTTAAGTGCTTCCTCCAATAAAGATTGAATGCTAAATTTTCTTTTCTCTTTTTTTTTTTGGGGGGGGGCATCACTGCTCTCCGGTGGTGGGAGTAGGAGGTCCAGCCCCACTGCTGGAATTGAACCTCCGTCCCAGTGGGCCGCAGTCCCACGCACAACCACTATGCCACCGGGGCTCAGCCCGAATGCTAAATTTTCATTCACTACTTTGAAACAAGATGGGATATCTTTCATGTTATCTTTTCTTAAATGTACATTTATAGAGATTCAATTTTTGTTTTTTGTTTTTGTTTTTTGGGGCATCACTGCCCTCTGGTGGTGGGAGTAGAAGGCCCAGCCTTTGCTCCTGTGGAGCTGAAATTGAACCTTCATCCCAGTGGGCTGCAGTCCCGTGCATAACCACTACACCACTGAGTCTCAGCCCTAGAGATTCAATTTTAAGGGGTCTGGCAAATACAGAAAATAGAAATTAGATGTCATAAAATCATCTTCTGATATAATCACTGCCAACATCTTACTGCATTTTATTATTTATATTTATTAGTTTAAAAAGTATGTATGTACATAGATAGCTAAATATAACTATAATTAAAGGGTACTTTAAGTCTCTCTTTTTTACTTGTTGACATGCTTAGGGTTTATTTGCTTTCAAACTTCACAAAATATATTTTTCTAAAGGTCATAACCCATCATCACTTAAAATTGTATTTATAATAAAGTTCAGTAAATTATCACTTTTAAACCCAAAAAGAACCTTTTAAGTATAACATCTCTAGAGTTTGATTTTTTTTCTTATTTTTAGTACATTGTGTATGAAGTGAAACATCACAGGAAATAGCACTTGAAGAAAGTACTATTTCCTTTTTCAGAAAGGTAATGAAAGCATCAGTTTAATTATTTTTACACAAATTGAATTGGGAAGTAATAGAAATAGCATCCCTGTACTATCAAAATTATCTTTCATACATTTGGGGAGTTCCTCCAAAATGCTAATTTCACAAAATATCAGCACGGTCTTTGAACATAATCTCTAGCACATGCAAATTGTCTACATTTAATTATACTTAGTACTTAGCACTTTTATCTGGAGTATATCAAAGTATTTCACACATCTTAATAAGGCTTGAAGTTTTTTTTTTAATTAAAGATTTAATTTGAGGTAATGTTCAGCAAAGATTTTCTACAAAGGCGGGCAAAAACCTTCCCCAAGCCTTTAAAAGATGCAACATATGGTTACAGACTCAATCCTATGGCATTAAAATAAATAGTATATTTCAAGATGACTCTACAGCAACCAAGCAAAATCCATTTATTCCCATTCTTGTTCTGTCATAATTACTTATGAAAATGAAATATATCTAAATGATTCATGTGTATCCAGCATCATTAATTGTGTAAGTAACTTTGGAGATTTTATTAAATCCACAGTCTCCTCTTTTAGCTCTCACGAACTTTGTTTTTCATCCTTCTGTCAGTTTTTGGATGATTATTTTCTCCATCTCAATAACACCTCTAGGATATGCCTGGAAAGTGCCAATGGACTGCATCAGAATTAGACACTCCAGTGCTGCTTTTCTCACTCCTGAGTCAGAGTTGACTGGACCCAAATGGGTTTTCATGTTACTTGTAGTCAGAAGCAGAGAGTTGGAGCAGTCTGGGAGGGGAGGAAAGTATGAATCTGCCAAGAATACTTCTGTTTATATTCTTAATTAGATATCAAAGTACGTGTAACTTGTCCTGAAGATCTGTTTTAATTGCCGTTTATTATGAAAGAAATAGCTTGTCCTTTTGGACAAGGAAAATAGGAAATTAGAAAACTGGGAAGGAAGAGGGAAGTGGAAGAGAAGGAAGAAAGGAGAAGAAACAAGAGGGAGTAGGGCTGAGCCCTAGTGGTTGGGAGCGGGACTGCGGCCCACAGTCTTGGTGGTTCAAATCCAGCAGCTGCACTGTAGGAGCAAGGCTGGGTAGCTTCCACAACCACCAGAGGGCAGTGATACCCCCCAAAAAAGAAACAAGAGGGAGCATCTCTTCTCCTCCTGTAATAATTATTGTATCTTTGGGCCATTAGCCTAACCTTGGAATATAGGTTATTATATTTATCTCCATTCATTTTTCAGGTAGATGAATTGTAGCTTGAAGAGATAATTTCATTAGGTATTGCCATTTGTAAGCAATCGAGCTGAGCTTTAGCCCAATTGTACCTGCCTCCAAAGTCCACCTTCCCCTTTCTCCTGACCCATATAACATTACCTTTCTTGAAGTTGGCTACAGATTCTATGAGCATTTCTTCTGAATTATAGCAACAGTTTAATCTCATTTTCTAGCATTGCAGAGTTTATGACATGAAATACGAAGTCAGTAAATGTTGGTTGATGGAAATAATGAGCCAGTAACTCCAAAATTGGAGGGGAAAAAGACAAAGTGAATATCTATTCTTCTAAAGTAATGAAAAGAGGCAAACACCATAAAGTGAATATAGCTATGTTTCAGACTATTATATTACAAATCCCACTGGTGCTGTCAGTAGATGTTAGGCCACTAACCCTTTAGGCATTCTGTGGGAGAGAGATGAAGGTGACTGCACTCATAAAAATATACAGTCTCAGAAAACTTCTACAGGGTGCTGTGAGCAACATCAACTTGATGGTCATGGGGTACATGGAAACTTCAACTTAGTTGACTCTAAAGTCATAAACTCAGATTGCATATCACCAAGAATTGTGGAAAGGAGCTAGAAACACACATAAATGTTTCTACCTGCTCCTCCCCCCCCCCCCCAATAATTAGGAGTCAAATTTGTGTCCGGGACAAGTCTATGAGTTTTCTTTGTTCTGGAAATATGGATAGGTGTGATCATGAACTCTGAGTATTCAGGTCCTGTCACATATTGCATTCCTACAACAATATCTACTCTGAAACGAACACGAGAATCAAGAGCATCTTTACACCAGGAGTCAGACAAGAATCAGTCTGCAACCAAATCCTAATCTTGTGCATTTTGAAGCTTCACCCCTTGCACTGAGCTGTATCTCTCAGGAACAGGCCTGAAATATCAGATGCTTTATTAGAATCCTAAGTATTAAACATTAAGTCTGTGGTTCGCACACAAAGCTAATAGAAGGCAACAAGGGGTTATTTAATTCATGCGCTGATGTCAGTGGACAGTTTGGGGGCAATGGCATTAATGGTAGTGATGATAGTGCGAGGAGCCCAACAAACTCAATCTCACTGCTTTTGAGTCTATTCTGACCCAGGACCAGATAGAACAGCTCGTTTGGGGTTTCTGGGACTACAATTCATGGTAGGAAGAGATTCATCATTCTTCTATGGGGTGGCTGGCAGTTTTGTACTTCTGACCTTACAGTTCACAACCCAGCACATAACTCACTTGACCTCCAAGGTTCCTTATGTGTGGCCTTGCAATTAACAAAAAGATAGGGGAAAAATGCTAAAAGCCTTAAACAGTGAAAGGAATGCTAGCCAGCATAATTTAAATGTGTATGAATATGATGAGTTTATGAGAAGCTTGAGATCCAGAATCTAAAACACACTAAAGAAAATATTATTTTCTGGCCCCCATAATCTTGGCTTTTGTGCCAATGCTGGCTGTTTCATACCAAATAGCTTAATGGCAATGGATTTTGCTTTACATCATGATACAGTTTGATTATACTTTCACATCTTTCTGGCAGGTCACATCAGGTCCGGCTACTGATTTCTTGCCAAGAAGTAAGCAGAATTGATGTTCACTTCCAGGACCTACACCCACTCCTATGTGTACTTCTTGGTTGCTTTTTTCACAAGACCTCCCCACCCCCCCAACACACAGACACCAAAAAATAGAGCAATGCAACTGTAGGGGCCCTATGTAGAAGATGGCAAACGGGTTTCTGACTATTCTGTTGAAGGAGAGTTACCTGCCTATAAATAACACCTCTTTGTAACATAAAGTAAAACAGAAATATTGTTATTTAATTATAATGTTTGAGCCATTAACTTGCTTTAGCTAATTTATTAAAATTAATATCAAAAGTGGAATGGTGGAATGTCAACATAAAAGAAACTTAAATTACATGGATGAGTGAGACAGAATGTTGTGCCTTGCAACTTTTTGTTGCTTTTGACAAAACACGCAAAAGAGACAGCAGTCTAATAAACAGGAGTAAATTTCGAAGCATAAGTAAAAGCAATAGATTCAGGGCATTGAACAAGAGCCCAAAACAGACCATTTCTCAATCTCAGACCCTGAAAGATACAACTTTAAAAGGCTTTGAGCTCAGTAGTGAGTGGTCTTTTTAGAGATCATTTCAGAGGACTTCAAGGTAGTCATCATGAAGTCAAGAATTAGAGCTAGATGAGTACAAAAAAAAAAAAACAAATTACCCTAAAAAATTACACTTAGTAAGGTGGGCTGATAGGCAGATGAAACACTTGGAAAGAAATAACTCTCTAACTCAAACCAAATCTATGGCCATCAAGAAAATTCAGGCTCTTGATGCTATTGTTAGGTGTCCTTGAGTCCTTTCTGATCCATAGCAGCCCTCCTCAGGACAGAAGGAAATGCAACCTGGTCCTGCACCATCTTCACAATAAATTGTCTCTATGCTTAAGCCCCTTGATGAAGAATTGTGTCAATCCTTCTCATTGAAGGCCTTCTTCTTTTTCACTGCCCCTCTACTTTGCCAACATTCAGCCCTCCTCCTGGACTGGTCTCTCTCTCTCCAAAGTACACAAGAGAAATTCCCACCATCCTTGCCTCTACAGAAGCTTCTGCTGCAGTATTCTTCCAAAAGAGAGTGGTTGCTCATTTAGGAGTCCAAGGTACTTTCAGTATTCTTCTCCTGCATCACAATTCAATGCAGAAATTCTTCTTCACTCTTCTTTTTGCAAAGTCCAAGTTTTGCAAGCATACAAAGCAATGGAAAATACCATGGTTTGAATCAGGCACACCTTAGTCCTCAAAGTAACATTCGTGCTTTTCAATACTCTAGAGACCCTGGGAAGCTGATATTCCCAATTCAACATGTCTTTTGAACTCTTCACTGCTGCTTCCATGAGCATTGATTGTGAATCCCCACAAGACAAAATCCTTGACAAACTCAACCATTTCTCTATTAATCATGATGTTCTCTATTGGCCCAGTTGCGAGAAATTCTGTCTTCTTAATATTGAATAGTAATCCACATTGAAGGCTCTAATCCTTAATCTTTATCAGCAAGTGCTTCAAGTCCTCTTCACTTTCAACAATCAAGGTGGTATCATCTGTATATCACAGTTGGTTAGATAAACCTTCCAATCCTGACATCACACGCTTCCTCAAATCACCCAGTGTCTCTGATCTATTCAGCATACAGATTTAATAAGTATAGTGAGAGAATCTAATTGATATTTCCTTTCCTGGCATCCAACCATGTGATATATCCTTGATCCAGGAAGAGGTTCCTCATGAGTACACTGCAATATTCTGGGATATCCATTGTTCTCAAGGCTATTCATTTTGCTACACTATTCCCAGGTGAATGATGCTGGATACTCAATAAAGCACAAGTAAGTATCTTTCTGATATTCTCTGCTTTCAGCCAAGACACATCAGACATCAGCAATTATATCACTTGTTCTTTGTCCTCTTCTGAATCTGGCCTGAACATCTTAGCTTTCCCTGTCAAATTCCTCATACAACTGTTGTTGGATGATCTTTAACAGTTTTTTTTTCTTGTTGTTGCCACTAGAGACCTTTCAAGTCTATAAAGTTTTGAGGAGATTTAATTGCAAAAGCAGCCATGAACTGATTTTTTAAAATTGCATTTACTTAACAAAAAAGTTCCAAATTTCATGAGCAGAAGAGAGCTCTGAAATTGGAGTTATCTTGCAAAAAGAAGAACTCACTGAAATGAAATGCAGCCCGCAGCACTTGTCATTGTAAAAGCCGATGGAGACTAATTCATAGACATGGGAGGCAGATGTTAAAGCTTTCAGAAAAGAAACAAGAAAGTACTTCTCAGAAAACAAAATAAGAGCCTAACCAAAGTATTTCTCCCATTTTTTAGGGAGACAACCCTCAAAATGCCTTCCTGGCTGGGGTTTCCTCACTGTTAGGATCCAATGACTGCAGTGGAATGCTCTCCTTGCTTGCAAGAGTGCTGCTACTCTTCCTTCTGATAGGAAGTGCTCTCTTGAGGACATGGGGGTTATGTCAAGAAATGGACAACTTCTTCTGAAAGGATGTCCTCATGAAAACAGGCCTGTGACGGTCTCATCGCCACTTATAGCATCCATAATAAAAGTCCACTTTGGTGGGAATTCAATGGGTGTAAACGAGTCATTGGGAGAAGCAAATTAAAACTCAGTCTGTCATTGAATTCTATGGTCCTGTTTGGATTTGGGTTTACATTCGGTTTGGTGCTATCTGGGGGCTAAAAGGTGCATGAGCACCATTCAAGCATACTGAGCACAAAAAAAAAAAAAAAAAAGAATGATGGCCAGAGTGTCAGGTGAGGTCACAAGCAAATCTATTGAGCAATACATTTTTTGAATCTATTGATTTGCCTGAGTTCCCTGCAATCTGTACAGTAATATATGAAATAAGGAAATTTCTTTATATCCTACTTCATATTTTTCAGTATTATGTTTTATAATGTACCATTCAGTTAATTGAACCATTAAAATAATGTTTTGTAGTTACAAAAATGTTTCTAATAAAACTAAAATTAAAAATGACTGTGATAATAAAAATTATTCAGAGAATAACCCAAGCAACTCAAGATAATAATTCAAGAGAGCAATTCAAAATCAAAGACAAAAAAAGTGAGGTGTAAAACAAGCAAGTGCATATCTGTACTATATAATTCAATCTTTGCATTTAAATTTCAAACTATAACTTCAGTCTGTAGAAAAGAACTTCATGCATGATAAAATAGAAGGTCAGCAAAAAAGCCCTAAACAAGATGAACCAACACATTAGCTAAACAATAAGTTCAAATACAGTAATTTTGTGTGGATGGCATTGTACTAAACAATATTTCATTCTGCTGTATGTAGAATGGCTATTAATCACAAATATTCCATTGGATAGCGCCTAATAATAACCACAGATCATATATTAATATTTTTATTTTAATTAAAGTAGTTAATATTCTAATTTCTTCCAATTCACATTTTATTTTATTAGCTTAAAAGATGAACAAGGGTTTGAGCCCCGGTGGCATAGTGGTTGTGTGCAGGACTACGGCCTACAGGGTTGGTGGTTCAAATCCAGCAGCAGCTCTCCAGGAGCAAGGCTGAGCTTCCTATTCCCACCAGGACAGTGATGCCCCCCCCCCAAAAAAATAGAGCTGTAAGGGCCCCAATTTAAAAAATCTATTAAAAATTTTTTTTAAAAGATGAACAAATTTTCTGGTTCACGTGTTGATTCAATGTATCTTAAGCATAAGTTTAATGGAAGTTTAAGCATAAGTTAATATATTAACATGATACACTTCATTGCCCATTTTCTTTTCTGCTACATAAAAGTTAGATGCAAGTGTGTGTGTAAATCTCATTGCTTCGTTGTCAAGTTGGATGGTGAAGTAGGCCAAGACAAAATTTCAAAGTTCAAGGTGCAGACTAAAAGCTTCATCTGCTTCTCTCCATTCACGTCTCTTACAGGAGTAGCACATGCCGGATTCTCCTGCTCGTCATTTCTTCTTCCCCTTGTTGTGGACCTGGGTCACCACCTCCTCTTTGTTGTGTCCTCGGTTTCAGTTTACATATCATTTCTGCAGCATACAGTCCTAAGCTAGGGCTGCCACTTGTACAGACCAGAAGCTGCCACCTTCCTGCTTGCGCTGGACACAGACCTATATGTGATTTATGCACTAAATCTATAAGCTTATTTTGCTTTATTTTTCAGTTCTAAAAGAGCCAATACATTCATACTCACCCACATCCTTTTACATACTTTAGTAAAGCTTTATGAAAAATGCAGTCGGCACTCTAAATCAATAAAAATTATAATTTTTAAGAAGTGTGTACATTTACTTTAAGTTTTAGAAATAATATTATAAAGCAGATTTAAAAATTAAATTTATTTGTTTTCATTTGGGGAGGGGCATCACTGCCTTCTGGTGGGAGTGGGAAGTCCAGCCTTGCTCCTGGAGAGCTGCTGCTGGATTTGAACCGCCAAACCAGTGGACCATAGTCCCTCACTCAACCACTATGCCACTGGGGTTCAGTCCTTAAAATTAAATTTACAATAAAAAAATCTTACTTAACATTTTTGAAATCCCCAAACCTGATGGGAAAAGACTTGAAAGAAATGGGATCCAGAAGGGAGATGTAGGAGACAAGGGACAGAGCTATACTGACTGCCACTACCTCACACTGAGGAATCAATGCAAAATCTTCCATAGATAAAGAGATACCTCAACTAAGGATACACTTTTACTTCTACCTTATGGTCAAACTGAAGGGAAGAAATCATGAAAATGGGATTCCTATCTGATTCATCACTACCATGCTCTGTACCTCATTTATCTATGTGCCACTAATTAAGGAGAGGCATTTTTAAATTGATTCAAAAAAAGAAATAGGAAACTTAGTCTGTAAGGTGCACATATATTTCAATTCAACAAAATATATTGACTCTGAACTGTGAATAGTTGCTTTTGTGAGGTCTATGAATGTTAATAGAAAATGCAGTCAAGAAATTAAGATAAATTCCTTTGAGCAAATCTGCTGTTGCAAAAAACAAACCAACAAATAAAAATAAAACCTCTTTAAACTGTATGCTTATATATTTATAAAAGTATTCTAATTTATTCCTGTTGAAGAATAGTTCAAAGTGGGTATAAATATTCCAGGAGACATAGGTCACGTTTGCAACTCAACCATAGCTAGGCCTTCTGTGTTTGGTGTCTGCTGTAGACAGTACTCGTCACTCGTCTGTCAGTGGTGGTTTGGGTTTGACTGGGATGCCTTATTTATCCCATTAGTATCCCCTTGTGCCATTGGCATTTCGAATTCCAGCAGGGTTACCCATGGTGCACAGGTTCCATGACAAAATGGATGAAGAATCACCAGAGAGTTCCATGAGTACTATAAAACCACCAAAGAGTTGCAGGCATATAAATAATGAATAGAAAAATAGGGTGGTAATATAAAACTATATAGATGACGGGGGGTTCAAAAAATTCAAGAAAAATGGAATTTCATGAAACCTGAAATTAAGAATTAACAGTAGAATTTTACTCATCAACTGTTTGAAGGATACACACACACACACACACACACACACACACTAACATATTGTTCAATGAATTACTGGGATTACCGCAGAAGGAAAGGTCAAGGAAACTTTTACATGGATAATTGGATTAACTTTAAATACGAAAGGACTTCCTTAACTCTATAGAATATTGAAAGTACCACGGACAACCAAAAGGACAAACGAATCTGTCTTGTTCCAAGTCTTGTTCAGAGTGTCACTTAGAGGCAAGGAGGATGAGACTTTATCTTATGAACTTCAGACGTGTTGTCAGGAGAGATCAGTCCTGGAAGACATGCTTGGTGATGGAAAGGTGCAGTGAAAAAGCAGAAGTCCCTCAGGGAGATGATTCAGCATAGAGACTGCCACAATAGGGCTCCCACGCGGGTCCCCTTGTGAGGAGGGTGCAGACCTGGGCAATGCTTTGTTCTGTCATTCTGTGGACAACATCCAACAACAGCACAATAACAGGGGAAAGAGATTTTTCTAGGCAGAAGGAATATTACATTTTCTCTAGGAAAACCAAGGGCTAGAACAAAGATAAAACCAAAAAAAACATAACTGAACCAGGTTCTAAATTTTGCTGCAAAAATAATATACTCACATGTTCATTAAAGTGAGTATTATACTTGAATTAATCTTGCTGAATATACTAATCTTGTGTATCTGAACTCAGCTTCTTCCTAAAACCAAAATACAGGGAAAATATAGAGGTAGTCCTGGGTTAAACAGATCTGACCCTCATGTATCTTAAGGAAAATTTGTTGGCAAATCAGAATAATTTTTTTTTGAGCTGTGAGAATTTCCTGATGTTCAAACCCATCAGGTTCTGAGAAGAAGAAGGCTGAGGATGTCTGATACTATAAAGATATATCACTTCAGAAACCCTATATATTATCTCTATGAGTTGGTATTGACTTGATTGTAGTGGCGTACGATTCATTTTTTTGTGTCGTGTGTGTGTGTTTGAATAAGCGTAAGAAAAGTCTCAAAACCTTTTAGATGACTTAAAAATGGCACATCCGAAGGTTTAAAGAGTCATCCCCTCAAGTTCAAGGGCTGAGATGAAGAGATTTGAGCAGATATTTGCACAGAAGGTATTTATTTGCTCAGTGCTCTGGGGCTTCTCGATGTGGTGGTTGACCATGCTGTTGTTACTCAAGCTGTCTTAGGAACCCTAGTGCTCCTATGGGTTGGGGGGGGGGGGGGGTTGGGCTGCTAACCACAAACCACACTCTGGGGGAACAAGATGTATCCCTCTGCTGCCATAAAAGTTACAGTCGCAGGAACTTATATGGATTCACTTTGAGTAGAAACAGACTCAATAACAGCAGGTTTTGCTTTCACTGGTTTAATTGCTTCAAAGTGAGAGAGAATTTACATAACAATAAAGGACAAATAGGAATTATCTTTGTCTGATGTCCATATTAAGGGAATTTACTCTATAACAATATTTTATGAGCTATGTGGCAGTTCAAGTTAAGATTTAATTCTTGCACCTCATCTTCTCATTGATACTTTGATTATGGTTATTTTTATATCTTACAGTGACTTAGGGTGAAAAATATGGTGACTGCAAAAAATGGCAAAGAGATGAATCTTAAAAACTTTAAAACACACTATTAATGAACACAATTACTCTAACTTTCTAATAGGATGAATCTATGATTTAGTGTCATTGGCATTATTCAGCAAAACTTTAAATAGGTTACATTGAAACAGATTGAATGTGTTTTAATAGACATCTATTAGAGATAAGTTGGTTTTAATAATAATAAAAAATACCCAGGAAGCTCTATATTTTATTAATTATATGGCAGCCAGTAAAATTTATTTAGCTCTAATATTTGGACACATTAAGCTGAAAAATACCACCACTTTGCCAAAGTTAAGAATTAGCAGATGATTATCAAATATGAACTTGGCTGAAAGCAGAAGCACTAACCATAAAGACCTTCCTGAATGACTCAGCATTTGTCATCATCCTGTCTGCAACTTGTTACATCACTAAATGCCCACACCTGGTGACTCACCATGTTTTACTCCTCTCTTCACTCGGTATTCACATTCTCTATACCATCTACTCTCTTGGAGCTCTTCATAATAAATCCCACGTGTCTTTATTCCTGTTTGCATTTTTCACATCACTTAGCTCAGGACTTCTCTCTCTTTCCCTCTGCCTCTCACCATTTATAACTCTGAATCCTCTAATTTTATCCTATCCCTCTCCAATATCCCAAATCTCTAAAAGCTTCTTATGTCATCATCAAAATCCCTACTTCCTTAACACTGTCGTTGGGGAGTGTCCACCTCTGCTGGACAGTGACTTTCCCTAAAGCTCCTGCTTTCAACTGCTGCTTTCTCTCCTGCCTACCCCTCATTCCACTGAGCCTGAAGGTAGGCCCCCTGACTCCAGTGTTCTGACAATTATTCATCCATCTGACATAAGATGTCAGTTCAAGTTCATGTCAGCAGATGACACCCACTATTACCATTTCTGATTACAGTTATGAACTGATGAATTGGGTCGCTCTTTTTATTTGAATAATCTAGATGCTGCCTCACTATCACTCTCTCAACACTACTTCAAAAAATTAGGAGCTATTTCAATGCCCATTAAAATGATGAGTAACCTGTATTTTTACCTGCTCGACCTCTTTATCTGGTCACCAGAACCTCCTCTCCTCAGAAACTTTCTTAAGAATTGCTCAGCCAGAATCACTCTACCATAAATTATCAAGGGCTCATGAAGAAGGTGAGAGAGGGGAGTGGGGTGGGGAAAAATTAGGAACTGATACTAAAGGCTTAAATAGAACACAAATGTTTTGAGAATGATGAGGGCAACAATTGTACAAATGTGCTTGACATAAAATGGATGGATGTATGGATTGTGATATGAGTTGTATGAGCCTAGAATAAAATGAGTTTTTAAAAATTGAATGTTAGTTCATATTGTGAACAACAGCACGTGTTAAAACAGCATATTTCCCTTGGTACCTCTTCTCCCGAGTGCACTGGAGGCTTATCCCAATAATATGTCTATTCCAAACTCTCATTACTGTGCCTCTGCAACTATAAAGTATGGGCTAAATTATATAGAGGCTTGATGAGGCAGTCTTTGGCCCAGAGGTTTAGACACCAGCAGAAACTTCTACCATACCACTTTGACACCATGCCAGAGTAGTGTGGAACTCTGTATTCCTGACACGCTTTACAAGACCACTTAAAAAAAAGACGATAGCAATTTTTCTCTCAAGCACTGTGAATTGTATGGAATGTGAAACCTCTATTTGCTGACAAATGCTCAAATATGACTATGACAGTAAACACTCATGTCAAGTCTAGAAGTAGCACAGAAATCATTCCATCAACTTGTGTTCTTCCAAATATACCTTTAGTAGTATTGACTTTAAATCCTAACTCCTTAAATATGTAGCTTATTCTTAACAAACAGAAAGACAGACCATATATCAATATTTAGAATTAACGATGAAACAGGGGAAATCACAGCATACCCCAATGAATTAATATTAACTATGCAGTACTACGAAAGACTGTATGCCAACAAATTCACTAATTTGGAAATCATGAACAAACACTTGGCATGGTAACCACTCTCTCTCCAAAATTAACCCACATGTACATTAAGAACTTGAACAGATCATAACAAAAGAAGAAATAGATAAGGTCATCAAGAAACACCAAACAAAATAAATTCTGATCCAGATTGCTTCACAGGAGAATTATACCAAGCATTCTGAGAAGATCTGACACCAATCATACATAAACTCTTTCAGAACATAGAAAGGGATAGCAAACTCCTAAACTCATTCTATGAAGCCATCATACTTTTATCTAAATAAGATAGGCTGGATGAAGACCCTGGAAGAGAAAACAAGGGAACTGATGGTTACAAGATGGGGGTGGACATGGGAGAGGGGAAGTGGGAGAAAGGATGTGGTTTTGACTAACCCAGGGACAAGGGAACAACTAGTGGTCCAAAATTGACGATGAGGATGTATAGGAGTTCTGGTAGGGTTTGATCAAGGGCAACATAACCAAGAGAAATCACTGAAACTCAATTGAAGACTGAGCATGGTAGTGGGACAAGATGAGAGTGAAAGGAAATAGAAGAAAGAACTAGGAGGGAAAGGGCATCTACAGTGGTCTAAGTACAGGAAAGCACATATGTAAATATATTTATGTATAATGATAGGGAAATAGCTCTAAATGCATATGCTTACAGTTTTAGTAATAAGGTAGCAGATAGACATTGGGACTCAACTCAATTACTCCCTCAATGTAACAACACTTTGTTCTATTAAATTGGCATTCCATGTTGTTCACCTTCCCGACATGATTGCTGAAGACACATGTATGCATAAGAAATATTGTGAAGAAAGCTGATGGTGGCTGAGTAACAAAATATAGAGCATCTGGGCTCTTAAAAGTTTGAAGATAAACAAGCAGCCATCTAACTCAGAAACCACAAAGCCTACATGGAGGAAGTACACCAGTCTGTGTGATCACAAGGTATCAAAAGGATTAGGCATCTAGCAACAAGGAACAAAAATCATAGCATTGTGAATGAGGAGAGTACAGATTGGGGACCCAAAATTCATCCGTAGACAAATGAACATCCCCTTACAGAAGAATCCTAGGAAGGAGGCAAGGCAGTCAGGGTGCAGCGTAGCAACGATGAAACATGCAACTGTCCTCTAGTCCTTAAATGTTTCCACCCTACCCCCACTATTATGATCCCAATTCTACATTACAAATCTGGTTAGACCAGAGGATGTACACTGGTACAGATGGGAACTGGAGTCATGAGGAATCCAGGATAGATAATCCCTTCAGAACCAATGGTGAGAGTGGTGATACTAGGAGGATAGAGAGAAGGTGGAGTAGAAAAGGGAAACCAATTCCAAGGATCTACATATAGCCTCCTCTCTGGAAGATGGACAACAGAAAAGTGGGGAAAGAGAGACAGTGCAAGATATGACAAAATAATAATAATTTAGAAATTATCAAGGGTACATGAGGGAGAAGGCAAAGGGGAAGGAGGGGAAACAATGAGGAGCTAGTACCAAGGGCTGAAGTAGAAAGCAAATGTTTTGGAAATGATGAGGGCAAAGACTATATGCTTGAATGCATATATTGTAATAAGTGTTATATGAGCCCACAATAACATGATTAAAAGAAAAGAAGAGAAAAAAAACAAAGTAAACAACAAAACCTATAGCAAAAAATAAAAATAATAAACCATGACCTAGTGGGATTCATACCAGGGACACAGGAATAGTTCAGAATTCGGTGCTCTACATGACCAGAGAAACTTCTCTAGTAAGAAACAATAGAAATGATCCCTGAAAGTATAGTCTTAGTTCAGAATTCAAAAAACAATGTAACCCTCCACACCAACAAGAAAAGTAATAAGAAAAATATGATTATATCGATTGATACAGAAAAAGCATTTGATAACATTCAACACTCATTCTTATAAAGTCTCTCAAGACGATAGGATCAAATGGGGAAAATCTCAATACAATAAAACACATGAAGGAAACATCGATAGCTAATATTACACTCAATGTAGAAAAGCTGGAAACACTTTTACTGAACAAGGAACCCAACAAGGATGCCCTTTCCCCCCACTTCTTTTCAACATTGTGCTGGAAGGTTAAATTCTGTTCACCATTCTCTTAGCCAATGCCATAGATGCCAGCCAAATATCAAGGGTGTACCATTAGATAAAGAAGTGAAACTTTTGCTATGTGCGGACAATATGATTTTATATATTGAGAATCCGAAGAGGTCCACAATAGGATTCCTGGAAACAATAGAGATATTTACTTGTGTAGCAGGATTCCTATATACCAGTGATGGGAATACAGAAAAAGGTATCAAGGAATCAGCACAATTTACAATAGCCACACAAAGGCTGAAGTACCCAGGAATAAACATAACTAAAAAAGAAAGAAAGAAAAGAAACTTGTATGAAGCCAACTACAGAATCTTACTACAAGAGACCAAAAGGGATCTAGAAAAATAGAAGAATATTCTGTGTTAGTGTATTGGAAGTCAAAATATAATGAAAATACCAATACTGCCTAAAGCACTATACAAATTAAATGAAATCTCAACCCAAATTCCAACATCATTCTTCAAAGAAATGGAAAAACTGATTGCCAACTTTACATGGGAAGGGAAGAAACTCAGGAGAGTCAAAGAATTCCTCAAGAAGAACCATGTACTACCTGACCTCAAAACCTTCTTCAGAGCCACAGTTGTCAAAACGGCCTCGTACTGGTATAATGTTATTCAGACAAAGGGATCGGGACAGAGAGCCCAGATATAAAAATATCCACCTACAGACACTTTATTTTTGACAAGATCCCTCAAAAAACATTAAATGGAAAATAGATGTCTTTTTCAATAAATGGTGTTGGAATAGCTGGATACATATATGCAGAAGAATGAAACAAGACCCATATCCCACTCCATGCACAAACACAAATTCAGGGTAGATTAAAGACCTGCTTGTAAAACCCAAAACTATTAGAATCATCAGTGAGAAAATTGGGACAAAACTAGGAGCTTCAGGGCAGGGAATACACAGGTTATCAGAATTTATAAAGGAAACACACTCTATGGAAGATAAAATAGATGAATAAGTTCTATTAAAAATAAAACACTGTGTACATTAAAAGACATTATTAAAAGGGTATAAAGAGATCCCACAGACTGGGAGAAGATATTTAGTTATTACATAAGAGACAAAGGACTACTTACCAAGATTTACAGAATCTTACAAGCTTACAATAATAATAATAATAATAATAATAATAATAATAATAATAATAACAATGGCCCACTGAGAAGTTGGGCAAAAGACCTGAACAGATGCTTCACATAGGATGAGACTAGAATGGCTAATAAACACATGCAGAAATCTTACAGGTTATTAGCCATCCTGGAAATGCAAGTTAAAACAACTATGAGATATAATCTCACACCCATTACTATATAGGCCAATTAAAAAAAGCTGAGAACAACAAATGTTGAAGAGGGGCCGGTGAGATGGGAACTCTTCTCCACTGGTGGTTGACTTGTAAATACACACAGCCACTATGAAATGCAATGTGGGCTGAGCCCCGGTGGTGTAGTGGTTGTGCGCAGGACTGCGGCCCCCTGGGATGGAGGTTCAATTCCAGCAGTGGCTCCATAGGGGCAAAGGCTGGGCCTCCTACTCCTACCACTAGAGAGCAGTGATACTGCAAAACAAAAACAAAACAAAAACAAGAAAAACAAGAAAAGGAAAGGCAATGTGATGATACCTAAAGCAAATGGAAATTGAACTACCACTTGACCCAGCAATATCATTACTGGGCATACACTCAAGGAAATAAGAAACATATCAGGAACAGATGTTTTCTACCCCATATTTGTCGCAGCACAGTTCACAATAGCAAGAAGCTGGAAAGAGCCTCAGTTCCCATCAATAGAAGAGTGGCTAAGAAGACCCTGGTACATACACACAATGCAATGCTACGCATCCCTGAAAACCAGCGATGAAACACCTCAACTTGTGGAGGGATCTGGAAGACAGCATGGTGAGTAAAGTTAATCGAGCACACAAAAGGACAAATACTGTATGAGTCTACATGGCAGGAACAAGCAGCAGACTGGCACCAGTTTGCAGGCCATTCAGGTTCCTGGCTGAGGACCAGACAGTCTGATGAAGAGCTGAACCAGTGCCAATGAACCACACACCATCTAGTCCAGGTAAGAATAGTGCAGGTCACTTGCTCAGGGGGGTGCCTCACAGCAGTTGGGCTCAATGGTTTGGGGAGGGGGGTGGGGCAAACAGTCTGTTGAGGGGCAGCCACCTGGCTTTGGGATGAGGTCCCCCAGAGAGGGAGGCATCCCCGTAGCCACCTGATAGGAGAAGCAGTGCAGGAGAGGGAATGGTCTGGTTTGGGTGAACGTAGATGCATGTCTATTGAGTGGAGGCGTGGGTGGGAGGGTTGATCTCCAGGTTGGAAGGGAAGAGATTGAGGATACTCTTGGGATCCTTAGGTAACAATGACTTAGGGCCTCTGGAGATGACTGAGAGACCCAGACTGGATGCCGCAGAACACTGGCACACCACATCCTGGAACTTCATGCTCCAGATGCCACCCTGGGGAAATTCTAAATGCGAACCCCACTGGGTAAACTGGACTCCACCCCAGACATACTTGTAAGCTGAGAACTTAAGCCAGAAAACACACAGTGTTTGAGGTAAAAAGAGTCAGAGGTCCAAGAGCAGTGTACTCTTGGTTAGTGCACAAACAAGGACTTGATACATCAACACTCTGTATGTTATATTTAGACACATATTATCCTGGAAATCCTGTGATGACCATTCTGTTATATTCTGCTTATTCTCATTCATATTAGGGCAAACCTTGCCATTCAGATTTCCCTGCTTGAAGCTGTGTTGTTTCTTTATTTTTTGGTAAATGAAACCTGGGAATGGTTGAGTCTCCAGAAAGAAAATAGAGCATAGGTTTGGGGGAAAGAAGTTGTAGTGGGGTGGGAGAGGTGAGAGGGAGATGGTGTCAAGAAGTCCAGGAAGGAGAAATATGTTTGGAAAACACATATTATTATTGAGGAAGTTGTATGACTATATTTGACATAATTGAACTATGGAATTATATGACATATGTGCTGGATCCTAAGTAATAGCAAATTAAAAAAAAAAAAAAACAAGCCAACATAGATCCAGGATTTGGGTTTGGAGTTCACACTAAATCCTAGTTCCAACTTAAGAACAGTGTTCTTACATCATGGCTCTGCTCAATGCTCACCATTGTGAATGATCACTGAAGAGAAGAGTGCTAAAGCAAAGTGTGGTGAAGAAAGCAGAATAGCTTCTGGGGTCTTAAAGACTTATATAAAATAAACAACCATCTACGTGAGTCAAATAAGACCATGTGGGAGAAGCACACAATGTGTGTGCGATCCTAAGATGACAATTACAAAGTTCTAATATATTGAGGAGAAAACCATAAGAGCATAAAATATGAATATCCAATATGTGGGGGCTTTGGGGGACAGTAAGAGCCCCAGACCCATCTTCAGAGTATATGGTCAGAATGAGCCACTGGCAAATCCACTCTGGCCACAGGCAAGAGTCTCCATCAGCATCACTATCAGACAGAGGCCACTGCAATCTTGATTACGATGGATCAAACTTGATACTTGGCCAGTTGATCCTCTATTGAATGACCTGAACTTGTTCTGGGTGCGAGTATCTCTTAGTTGTCCCTGAAGAAGCATTTCTTTCCTAGCTTCTTTAATGTTGTTGGCAGTCCTTCCCTTCTCGCACATCATTTGTATTTTGTCTGTATACTAGAATATTTTTAACCTTACCACCTTAGCGTGGTTTTGTTTTTTGTTATTTTCTGTCAGGTCTCTCGGCTGTGAATCAGAGGCCTGGATGCAGAATGATAATAAATGATTCAAGGAGATACAGGGAATTCAAAGGTGGCAGGGATAGGTGATGGGGAGGGAAATGGGATTTCAGGAGTCAGTAATGAAGACAGGAGAGGGGAGGGGGAGCTAAAGTGGACCGTGGTTGTGTAACACATCTTAAAGGTGATTTAATCGTGGTGGGTTGGTGAGGAATGCCCCAAATTAATAAGGCACATTGAAATGTGACACCTTTTCCTCTCAAAAGTCTTGTCTCAGCCATGGCTTTTAATGTTCCATTTTTGAACCTCAAACGCCAAGAACGAGTCCTTGTTCTACAATTTCACCCCTTCCTGAGACAATGGATTGCCTTATTACTGACTCACAGGCAGAAAGACTCACAAATGTGAACTGTGGATCGGAAATATGCAATTTTTATAGGATTCTTGGTTGTAGTCTTAGAAACCCCAAGTAATTCTACCCTGTCCTGCAGGGACTCTATGAGTCACAAAGTGTAGTGGATTCCAAGTTCAGCTGCTAACCCAAAGATTAGCTGCTCAATCCACCAGCTGCTCCGGGTGAGAAAATGAGGCTTTGATTTACATTTTCCAAAATTAGCAGTGACACTTCCACTCTCTCTTACTGTGTCTGAACCTGCTCAATGACAGGGGAAGGGGTTTCTTTATTCTAGTTTATAACCTTTTGGACCCTGAAAGCCTCTGATGTGGGCTTCTCTTTCCTTAAGCAAGTTAAATGTATGAATATCTGGATTTCAATGTCTCTAGTGTCTTGTGAAAGATAAATTATTTTCACAAATATTCAAAATATTTCTTTAATTAATTCTATTCCCGTGAGCATATAAGAATAGATTCCATTTTTAAAACTCACTTTGCATAAACATTTCCATAAACATAACAACTGCACAAGCTGTGGTGCCCTATGGCACTGATGAGTTTATGAAACAGAAGGAAAAGTCTTTTACATTTTCAAATAAATAGGCTTATAATTTTCAACAAAAAAAATCCTGGTCTGTATGCCAGTATTCAACCCCTTAGAGTTTGCATACCAGTATTAAACTCTATAAAATGGCACATCATTTAAGAATATGAACCTTAAAAATAGTTTAGGTCTTAAGACATTAATAGCTAATCTTAATCTAAAGTTTAAGCCTAGACTGATCCAGCACTAAATTAACAAACTACTTGTAAGTAAATTAATATATGCTTAGTAGTTCTGAAAAAAGATCAATCATAGGAATACTTCCAGGATGATTTACTTCCCCCTTTAGGGAAATGAGCTTATGTTTCCTTACAATTACAGTAGGAAAATCTTCAACTTATTCTAATTTCTATTCATGCTGCAACTATAAGAAGACAGTGTGCTGTAGAGTCCTTAATTTATAAATTCATTTCTCTTCCCAGATAGACTATGATAGAGACCTTTCTGCTGTGTTTCATGGTGATATGTAGAGAGAGATGGTGTACTAACCCAACCAAGGTGAGGGTATTATTTATATCTCCATTGGGAAAGAGGTACCAAACTTAAACTCGGTGATTCAGGAGGTGAATGTAGCATGATGGTATGGAGCAGGAAGCCAGTGGAGGGCTCTGATGGCCCCACGCCAATTCCAACTACATGGACAGATGCCTCTGGGGAGTTTGCCTTGGAGGACAGCACTGAAGCTGCAGCTTGGGGAGTGGGGCATGCCTGACCAGAGCACACAAGAACAAATGAAGGGGGAGGAGAGAGAAGGGAGTGCATCCTGGCCCACTAAGCCTTGAGGATGATATTCCCACTCAGAACAGAGAGAACCACGTGGCCAACCCCAAAATGAAACACAGCATCCCTTGCTGACCCAAGGCCCTATGGGGACAACAATGGAGAAGCTGTGTTGGGATTGTACCCTGTCTGACCAAACCACACCATGGCAAAACACTAAGGGTATGCAACAGTACATAAAGTTCTTGAGGGAGTGCCATATTTTGGGATATACTTTGGGGCCAGGGTGTGGCATCCCATTGGACTCAATCGGTCAATGAACAGACCTTGAACTATTCAGAGGTTTTTATTTTTTTATTATTTTTATTCTTTTAACTTATTTTATACATCTTATGGACCTTGGACTTTTGCTTTTGTTATCCTCATTTTATTTTCTTTGGTTGCTTCAGCTTAGGATGCCTTGGGGGGAGTTTTGTACATGTTGTTATCTCTGCAGGTCTATCAAGATAAGACAGGCTGGATGAACAGGCTGGATGAGAAAACAATGGGACTGATGGTTCAAGGGAGTGTGTGGAGAGGGGGAGAAATGGGAGATGGGGAGGAGGGGAAAAGGAGGTAGTGATGACCAAACCAGGGATAACAGAACAAATGATTCAAAATCATTGGAAAGCTGGATACGAAAGCCTACTAGGAATTGATCAAAAGTAATGTAACAGAGAGCAAATACTGTAACCCAAATGGAGGCTGAGTATGATAGTGGGACAAAAGGAAAGTAGAAGGAAATAGAGGAAAGAACTGGGGGATAAAGAGCATATATAGAGGTCTAAATACAGCCATGTATAGAGATGAATATATATATATGATGAGGAAATAATTCTATGTGCTTATACTTATAAGATTAGTATTAAGACAGCAGATGGGCATTGGACCTTCACTCAAGCACTTCCTCAATGCAAGAACACTATGTTATATTAAATTGGCATTCAATGACACACACCTTTCTGACACAATCACTGAAGACAAAGATGTGCATAAGCGAAAGTGGTGAAGAAAACTGATGGTGCACGGGTATCAAAAGATGCAGTTTCTGGGGTCTTAAAGGCTTGAAAGTAAACAGGCTGTCATCTAGCTCAGAAGCAACAAAGTCCACATGGAAGAAGCACACCAGCTTGTGTGACCACGAGGTGTCAAAGGGATCAGTTATCAGGCTTCAAAGAACTAAAAATTATATCATTATAGTTGAGAGGGGAGTACAGATTGGGGACCCAAAGCTCCTCAATAGGTGAAGTGACATCCCCTTACATAGGAGTCACAGGGAAGAGATGAGCCACAGTGTAGCAACAATGAGAGATGAAACTTTCTTGTAGTTCTTAAATGCTTCCTTCCACCCACTATCATGATCCCAATTCTACCTTACAAATCCAGCTAAACCAGGGGATGTACACTGGTACAAATAGGAGCCAGAAATGTGGCTAATTCAGGACAGATGATCCCTTCAGGACCTGTGGTGAGAGTGGTGATATTAGGAGGGTGGAGGGAAGGTGGAGTAAAAAGGGGGAGCCAATTGCAGGGACCTACATATAGATCCTCCCTGGGAGACGGACAACAGGAAAGTGGGGCAAGGAACACATCGGACAGTGTATGATATGGTGAAATAATGATAATTTGTAAATGATTAAGGGTTCATCGTGGAGGGGGTGGGG